>JAEIFV010000756.1:0-150563 GCA_018904265.1 Lordiphosa collinella
TGCACGCTGATGCACCAAAACTTGCTTGCATCGATAGTAGCGACTGAACATGCTGGCCAAATTGGCAATATACTGCACCAGCTTATGCACAGCACACTGGCCCTCTGGCAACTGATCCAATGTGGACTCCACTAGCTCCGGAAAGTGAAGCAAAAAGCCGTAGATAAGCTGCCAGTCGAGCTGATAGAAAGAGGGAAATTAGTCAAAGTTGAAGGGGGCGCAATGGAGCAAAAAAAGATCACCTCATCCTCCAGCAAACTTAAATCAACATCAGTCAGTGGCGGCAAAGGGTCATAGACACCCGACTGCACTTGGGAATTGAAAGTGCGCAATAGAGTCTCCAAGCGTCCCGAATTGTACATTATATAGGCGGCTCCCTTCGAGCAACCCATCCCGTTGCGCACCACATTCGTGGCGGAGGCATGACGCACCTCAAACAGATCCACAACGACAGCAGCGGTGCCCAAACGTTGCATCAAACGCTCAAAATCCGAACCCCTAAGGGAATGGCGCATGCCATGACGATGCATGGCCATCAGTAGCATATCATTGGAGCGAAGTCTGGAGATGGACACATTACAAGATGAATTCTGTGTGATGCTTCAGCAGCTACTTACGCCATATAACTGCCGCTGGTCAGCAAAGTGGCCGTCTTCTTAATCGGTTCCCGCACTGGTCCACAAATGAGATAGACCTGACGCTTCTTTTTCTTATCCTTCTCCTGCTGCTGCTGCTGCTGCCGGTTGACAGTCGGACGCTGTGCTCTTACAGAAACATGCAAAGTCTCCTCATTGGCTTCGTGCTGCTTAATCAGACGCCAATGAGAATATCCCAGAAGACGACGAACAATAAAATACAACTGTTTTTCACGATAATAACGGAGTTCCTCTTTCCCCGGCTCCTCCAGACTCAAACAGATGGTGTCTTCGCCCTGCTTCGCCTTGCCATAGTTTGCACCCTGCTCCACAATTGCCGTTAGTACATAACTAATGATCGCATCCCGTTGAAAACGCAAGGCGTAGCGATCCTTGTGCATTTCTTGGACATTCAGCAAGGGAAATATCCACTTTTGCGCCTGCTCCATCAGCTGCTCCATTGTCTCCTTGGTGGGCAGCATGTATTGCTGCTGCTGCTGCTGCTGCTCCTGCTGTTCGCCAAGCGCCTGGCGCAACTTGAGTCCATTCTTCTTGCAGTAGCACAGCCAGTTAATTTTCTTGGCGGACATGCTCCAGTCGCCCAATTTGCCCAGATGCTTTCTGTGATAGCGCACTAGCTCGCCGCAACGCTGAAAGCGCAGCACCGCATCCTTCGGCGTAGGCTCGTTGGCCTGCTCGGCAAAGAACTCGAAGAGTTGTCGGGTCAACAGCGTGATGGGATTTTCCAGAGACATTTTGCCAGAGACCCGGAGAAACTCGAACAGCACAAAAAGTCGGAGGAAAAAAGTTCCGTAAATTATTTTTGTTGGAAAACTTAAATTGAAAACATCCGTTCACCAGGAAACACAAAATATAAATGAGCTCCGGCAGTTGTACAGCTAGAAAATGTGATGTTTGGACACAGCCAGCTACGGTATTGGGATTACAATTTTATTTATTTCTAAATACGAAACTAGCATGATACATACAATAGTTTAGAAGGTACAGTTTCCATATTCTCAGTCTGCCTTGGTTCGATGAATCACGGTTGCTATAAATATATCGATACTACAGGAAAAAAATCCGTTCAAAATCTACCGAAATCAAGACCATCCGCTTTTTCGTGAACTTTGAACGGTGATGTCATTTCATGAACGCAATCTTAAGACCCGTTGTTCGATCTTCATTATCGTGTAGGTGTTGCGTTAATACCATTTTGGGCTCAACTTGGGAACATTTTGGGGTCATTTTACAAACTTTCTGGCTTCTTTAAAAAACATTTTGGTAACGTTTTAAGACCGCTTGGGGCTCTTTTTGGGATCAATTTTGGAACATCTCTGTCTCATTTTGGTAACACATTGGGTTCAATTCTCGAACAATTTTGTGACTGATTTTAAGACAGTTATGATATTCAAACTAGCAAGTTTAAGCCGGTTAGAGGTCATGTTATGTTTTCACAAAACTTTAATAGTCAAACACGACACCACAAAGGAGGCTTGCATTGCTATAACTGCTTGGGAATTTCAAAGCAGCATAAGTGCAAAACCAACACCAGAACACCAATTGTTCATGATTTCCAAACAACTGTTCAAACGACGTGCTTGTTTGTTGTATTGTAGTGTAACCAGAGCTGGTGTTTTGCTTCGAACGTCGGGCTTGTTTTGTGAACAATAATTCATGAACGAAATGGTTTAAAAAGGAGTCCGCTTGGGCTGCATTTTGGACCGCAGTTTTTGTCTTAATGTGTGCAATAGTTCAGGTTTCCCCACGAAGAGAAGACAAAAATGAGTAAATGCTTTTTAGTTATGTTGCTCGGCAATACTCTGCCAAGAAAGGGACTCTGTTGTAACGCTGAGTGTGACTCATTTCAGACGTGCTGTAAGGAATAACATAGGCAAGCATTCGGCTCTTTTGTATGCAAAATTAACGAATGTTTTCGGCCCCCAGGGGCTATGACTGGGGATCACTGGTTTAAGGCCTAATGCGATACTCAAAGTTTGAGAAGTTTTGTGGTTACTTTACAGCTGGCTCCTGAACATAAAGAACAAGTAAGGGAGCTGTAGTCGAGTGCCCCGACTGCAAAATACCCTGTTCCCTTGACTTCTTGTGTTTTCATACACATACACACACACTCTCTAACATACGCACACACGCACGCGCGCCAGAAGTAAATGACAAAGCAAGGCCTCCCCTCTCCCACTAACAAAATTGATTCGTATATAACTTCGGTGTTTTTTGTCCTATCTTATTGATCTTTTCAGAATTGATAGATATTGGGCCTTATTTGATATATATAAAGTTTCGAAGGTCTATCTTAAAAGTTGTGGCTCTGACAGTTTTTTGCGCTTAAAGGGGGAGGGGGAGGAATTTTCCAAATCAATGGACATGGCTAAATCGACTCGGCTGTTGATGCTGATCAAGAATATATATACTTTATAGGGTCGCAAATGCTTCCTTCTACCTGTTACATACTTTTGCACAACTTCATGATCCCCCTTTTCCCATTTTTAATCGGAACAGGGTATAAAAACATAACAAATATTAAACATCTATCGGAAGACAGGAACTCTCCTGTGGTTATGGGGGCGTACGTAGCTTACTGCGTCTCAAGTTGACTCACACCTCCCCCACACCAACTTCAAGGCTGTTAAGGAATTTGACTTCCTCGGAACGACAATAGACAGCGACAACAACACCAGTCTGGAAATCCGAAGAAGAATTACTCTTGCAAACCGATGTTACTACGGTCTCAGTAAGGAGTTCTAGAGCAGAGCCCTCCTCTCGGAAAACGAAAATTGCGCTATACAAGTCGCTTATCATCCCAGTCCTGCTATACGGCGCAGAAGCATAGACAATGTCATCAACGGATGAGACGGCAATTGGCGTGTTCGTGAGAAAAGTTCTTCGGAGGATTGGCGACGAATTTCGAATCCACTAGAGACACTAAGCTTGTTCAGCGCATAAAACAACAGCGAACATGACGTTCAAAAGTTGCTAGATTTAAAAAAAAATGCTGATCTCAGTACTGAGAATTATGTATCGGAATTTAGTTACTTCATCCATATCAGCAATATTTGAGTTTTTTTTGCTCATTATAATAAATAAAAATATTTTGTCAATTCATTGTAGTCAATTTATACGAAAGAATATAAAGACTGAAGACACCCTGAATGTTTTCATACGACTATCACTACTGTGGATAGAACCAGTCAGGAGGCTCAGTACCGAATCAGTCCTAAAATTAGCGCTGATTTGGAAAAGTTGGTACTAAAAACATGGCTTTCCTTGCCTGCTTTTCGGTCATGAATCTAATGCTGGCAATGCGATCTTTAATGACTTTCGCTTTTTAGGCATAAATTGAAGTACTAAATTTCATGAGTAGTGACACTCAACTAAAATCGCTTATGAACTAAAACAATTTCTAATGATTATGCCTTAAATTATCACTCGGAAATTCACTTTTTAGACTTTTTACTCAGGGGAAGTTCTATAGCAAAGGTTTCAAAACACTTTAATATGCGTTATTTTGCACTTCGTCTGAAGAATATAAAAATTGCTAGAAATAGCTAAACATAAATTTTAGTTGCTAGATTTATAGCTAATAGCATTTCAGAAAATTTATAAGCATTCCCACTTTCAAAAATGGTAGATCTAGCAACTAAATAGCTAAAATGGCAACACTGGCTGGATAGGACATGTTACCCGTATGGATTATAACGCTCCAGCAAAACGGGTGTACAGTCGGCATGCGAGCCCGGGCCGGGTCGACCGGGTATTGTTGAATGTTTGTGCTTAAATCCAAATTGTTTGTCTTTTTAATATTCTTCAATTCACAGTGCTCGGTACTATATTTGGGAGAAGGCTAATGGGTCTTAGATTCCGGATCAGTGTTTGTTCTTTCCCTTTCTTTGGCATTATTATCATTTTGGCTTCTTTCCATTTTTGGGGGAAATGTCCATTGTTGAGCAGATTATTAAATAATGTGCAGTATTCATTTATTAAGCAATGTGGGATTTTTTTTAAGAACTGCATATGGAATACCATAAAGGCCTGAGGAAAAATTAGTTGTCTGTTTGATCGTCGGTTAGTTGGTTTGCAATTTTGTTCGGACTGAAATCAGTTTTAGTTAAGTGCTGTTCTATGATGGTTGTTTTTACTTTATGACTGTTTAAACGACCTTTATACTCTTAACTTGCAGTTTTTACTGGCTCGAGGTCTTGCTATGTTATTGACCTCTATAAGGTCGAATGGCTGTGTATCGTGGCATTTCGACGCTACCATTTGAATGGCATTGTGGTCGCTATCATACTTTATTGTTGTAAGACAATTAGTAGTAGCGTTTTCTCTTCTAATATGGATTCTGCAATCAGCTAGACATAAGTCTAGGTAGTATTCAGATCTAGAAAAGGAATGATTCACAAAGCTTGTTTGGTGCAATAATCCC
The DNA here is from genome assembly GCA_018904265.1 of Lordiphosa collinella. NCBI lineage: Eukaryota > Metazoa > Arthropoda > Insecta > Diptera > Drosophilidae > Lordiphosa > Lordiphosa collinella. The sequence goes on from JAEIFV010000756.1 coordinate 5,080, forward strand.
TTTGATAGGTCAATTTAACGAAGATCACTTAATTCGCAAAAAAAACTTGAATACTTCTGTCGTCCGGCCTCATTCGATAGTGAACGACTTGGATTTTATGGATTTTATTCAAGAGCCGGTATAAATAACCATCACATAGCACGTTTCAAAATGTACATATGGCTGATCTTTTCGAAAGCTTGAAACACAAATTGTTTTCTATTCTTAATGCTATTCTTATAGTGCTATTACCACTGATGTCTGGTCTTCACGGGCTAATGAGAGTTATTTAACTGTGACGTGTCATTTTATTATGAACGATTTCGTGTTGGGAGCAGCTGTTTTATCAATCAAAAAAAATTAATTGATGAATCAAACCATTCCGCTTAAAACATATGCAATTCATTGGTTCTTAAAATACATAAACTAATATTGTTTTAAATATGGAAAACATGAACTCTCTGTGAAAAAGTTCATTTTTTCGTCAAGTTTCAGAAATTCCCTAAACTAATCTGCTAATCGAAGAAAGTGACGAAATTAACATCTAATAGACCATCGTATTCCCAATTTTACTTTTTTTTATATCAGCGCGCTTTTAGAAGTTATGGCCCAAAACTGTTGAAATTGTCGACTTATTTTCATAAAATTTTGCTCTAAAATTTCTATAAACTAGGAAAAATCAAAGTAAAATAACTTTTTTTAAAAAACTCTTTTTGTTTCACAAAACTTACGTTAAAGTTTTCTAATTTTAAGACATTTTGGTGGTGAATATTAGGAGAAATTAGTCGAAAATTTCAATAGTTTTGGGCCATAACTTCTAAAAGCGCGATGATAACTAAAAAGTGTAAATGTAGTAAAATGTGGACAGTTAATTTCGCGATTTTTTAAACTTATGGTATCTAAAGAACCAGAACCAAACATTGGTTTTAGTATTTCGTGATCGTTATTCAATTCAGTCTACGTAGAAATAAATTTGGTTTGAATAGGTCAATAAATGTAGCTGCAGGAGCTAATAATGTGAACAAATTGCTTAAGTTATGGAGTTTCTATCGTTATTTTCTGTTTTTGATTCACTTTATTGAACTTAAGAGAAACCAATACTATCGATAGTATCGAATCTTTGTCTGAAAACTATCGAAAATATCGAATGGCGTCACTATCAATAGTTTTGCTTATCTACTCCCTATGTCTGTAAACTGGCGAATTCAATGTTAAAGATATTACATAAAATATTTATTTGAGAGGATCTTTAATACACAGTTTGTAAGAATTTGCCGCCCCTAAAATGTGCAGTATGAACACAAGTTTAATTTTCACCAAAATTCTCATTCTCTCCGCTGAGATGGACTGTAGTGTGAATAGGCTCTAATAAACTTTACTGTCTTCGCTATTTTGACGCTCATGTTTTTCGAACTAGTTCGAATCGGTATTTTCGCTCCAGTAACATACGGTCACACTCGAAGCGACAAAGTCATTTAAAGCATTTTAATTGCATTTATTACATATTTCGCTGTTAAATGGAGATTCCTGTGGTAGATATTTGCTGCATCTGCATGGCCGTTCCTGTTGCTGATGCTGAAACCAACTGGCTGAAAATTAGAACCGACTGCGCTGCGGGACAAGACTTGATGATGCTATTGGAAGAGACGACTGGTCACGAAGTCCATCCCGCAGACGATTTACCTGGACGCATATGCCCTCCTTGCTTGGAAAAGGCCGAAACAGCATTAAGTTTCAAGCGACGATTTGAGCAGAGTCTTAAGTGCATTGCCGAGAAGAAGGAGCAGAACAAGCAAGAGGAGACTTTGCTAAACGACACCTCCAGTATCGCTGAGGAAGCTATGGAATCGTTAACGAGCAAAGAAGAGACTCCCAGCGACTTCAAATGTTCCCATTGCCAGAAGACCATGAAAAATAAGCGAAGTCTGATTCAGCACATTCGCATTCACACTGGTGAGCGACCCTGCAAGTGTTCCCACTGCCCGAAGACCTTCTACCAAAAGAGCCATCTGGAGAATCACCTGCGCACTCACACTGGTGAGCGACCCTTCAAGTGCTCCCATTGCCCGAAGAACTTCAACCAAAAGGGCATTCTGGTGAATCACTTGCGCATTCACACTGGTGAGCGACCCTTCAAGTGTTCCTACTGCCCGAAGACCTTCACCCAAAAAAACAATCAAGAGAAACACCTGCGCATTCATCGTGGCGAAAGACCCTTCAAATGTCCCATCTGCATGAAGAGTTTTGTTCAAAAATGCGATCTCACTAGGCACAATTTAATCCATGGCGAAGGAAACTTCAAATGTTCCCACTGCTCAAATACCTTTAGACGCAAAGAGCAACTTACGAAGCACCTACGCATTCATGCTGGTGAACGATAGAAAAACAAAAATAGTTGGAAACAAACGGTCGCTATCTACAATTAAAATTTTCAAATAAAATATTTTTATTTACAAAAAAACAAATCGAATAAATTAAAAGAGCGTCACATACCGAACAAAATAAACACTTCAACAAGGAATAAGGCTACATTCAGCTTTAAAGATGATAATGTCAATGGAAGAAGGCTTCTTTTGTAAACCGTTATTTTTCTATCAGAATATTTGATTAATTTAAGTTAATGATTTAATGTAAAATTTAATGTTAACCACATTTATTTCGGATAAATTTGCTTCAAATGAATAACATATTTAACTTGTTTTAATATTGAAATTTGCATTTTAATAATAATTCGCCAAACCAACCGAAGGATGCCATATAAACCAAAACCGATTTGCTACATGGCATTGCCGGAGCCACCTATGAAATTTCCTAACAACAAAGGGACTTACGGTGGCCAAGTTTCAATTTTATTTCTTAGAGATTAATTAAACATGAATCATAAAACATATGGAATAATTCAAAAAAAATTTATTACTAAAATATGGGAAATTTTGCTTGATGAGATGGACATTTATCTTGGATTCAAACCTTACCAAATAAAAAAATGAAATCTTTCGAAGTTTGTGGGCCGCAGATTTTTCGAGAGATGTACAAACCAACTGACTTCAAAATCTCTAGAGATTTCTGTGTCACCCCGAACAAGTTGATTATTTATGTTTTGTATACAAAACCAAGTTGAAAAGAACTGTAAAATCTCAATGTATAGCTATAAAACTACAAAAAAGTGACTTGATTTTATTTTACCCTTGCAGAGGGTATTATAAAATTCCCCGGATATTTGTAACGCATAGAAGGAAGCATCTACGACCACATAAAGTGTATATATTATTGATCAGCACGACGAGCTGAGTTGATTTAGCCCTGTCCGTCGGTCTGTCCGTCTGTTTCTGTGCTATCTCCTCCGTCAGTTTAAAAGCTATCTTCACCAAAATTTGCACGAACTCCTTTAGTACATATACGCTGGACATTTGTCGGTACTGGCCGGATCGGATGACTATAGCATATAGCTGTCATGGGAACGATCGGTTGAAAAACTAGTTTAAGTGGGAAAAACTTTTTTGTTTTCAATGGAAACGCCTCCAATCTTCAAATTTCTTGGTTTACTATGCTTTCCCATGATTCCACTAAGTTTGGTCGAATTTGCAATCATATAGAATAGCTGTCATAGAAAAGTAGAGTCAGAAAAGTAGCTCTTACTTAGAAAAACTTTTTGTTTTCATGGGGTAAAGTACAAACTTCGGCTCGGCCAGAAGTTTTTCTCTATGCAGTTTGTTTTCTAAATAAGACTACCTTTTCAGACCTTATTACTATACCATATAGATGTCCGATTTCGACCAAATTAAGGAAGCAATCTTCGACAAGCATAACAAACTAACATGTATATTCTTGATCGGCGATTCCGTTGAAACAAAATAGTTTTTCACACTAGAACTTCTTTTTCTGACCGATCATTTTATACTGCAGCTATATGCTATAGTCATCACGAAGTTTTTGTACAAAACGTTGTAGAATTTGTGGAACCGCCGTATGGATAAAATAAATATATTCCAACGTAAGGGACGTTTCTATTGAAAACAAAATAGTTTTTTCACAAGAAATAGTTTTCGACAGATCGTTCCTATGGGAGCTATATGCTTTAGTCATCCAATTTTGACCAAAATTTGTAGAATTGTGTGGGACCATATATAACAAATACATGCTAGTCTTGAGAACATTTCCATTGAAAACAAAAAAGTTTTTCTAACTAAGACTACTTTTCAGACTCTACTTGCACACTAGGTGTATCGGATTGTAACGAGAATTTCAAATACATGTGCTGTACAACTTCACAGACTTGGTGTATGAAGTTGAAATGTAACTGGAATACTACTTTGTCAACATATATGGAGCTGCAATGTATGTCTGTTTAAGACAGCGATGGGCAAGCCCTTGCTCCCATTGCTCCAAGAGTTATTTTACGGTGCCTGCGTGGCATTAAACATTGCCTTGGTTCTTGGCGCCAGCCGCACACAGCTGTCTCGTTTCGAAGCGAGTTAAAACAACAAATCCTTTGAGCATCAGCGCAGGGCGCTGGAAAGTCGCACAAGCAATCAGCAAAACAGGTGCAGTGTGCGCGATCGAGACGACTGCAAAAGCAAAGGTATGCAGTGTGTGTCTGGCTTGTCGACTGGAGCCTCGCCAATAAGGGGTTGTTGTTGGACTGCTCCCAAACTCAAATCGTATGCCCTCCGCTGGTTTAAGTTATAATAGCATAGTGACAGGGCGGCAACTATGGGGGAAAGGCACTTTGAAATTGAAGAAAAAATCCATTTTGTGCTCTGTTCAGCACATAAATTGAAACTGGTCATCCAAGATTAGTGATACCAATTTGTCACCATTTTGCATCCTTTTTTGCCAATTATTGCCACTTTTGTACATTCAATTTTGGGAACACTGGTTATTGTTATTGTATCGTGTTCAGTGTTACCAGAATTTTAAGTCAAAAAGTTGCTAAAATTGCAAAAATAATTTTAAAAAAGTTCAAAATGGTGACAAACTGGCAAAACTGCCCTTAATGTCACAAGCATGTTATATGCACAGAAACTACTCGAATTTTTGTTATACAAAATTTCTATTTACAAGTGTGTATACAAAACGTAGCGAGAATGTCCCATTACGTGGGCGCCTACTGTAATGAATGTTGTGGACCAACCTCATTCAGCTCTGCGCCGCTGGGTGGATATTTGAGAATATCGCCTTAAAAGCATTTTATGAAACTCGAAATTCCTTAGAAGATATAGCCTTTTTTTCGCACAATGTCTTCGCTAAGCCGAGTCGTTTTTGTGTTACTTAAAACTTTAAACGACTGGCGGCCATGATATCTCCATTTACACTGAACCGATTTTGATGAAACTAAATGCAATCGACGCAGAATTGTCACCATTATGGTCTGAGCCTCAATCACAGTTTTTAAAAATTTTTTACTATTTTTTTTTACACTAAACTACAAAAAAAAAATTCAAAATCGAATTTTTAATATAGTCGTAGTCTCCGAGATGGACGCGTTCATACAGACAGACGGACGGACATGGCTAAGTCGACTCGGCTGTTGATGCTGGTCAAGATTATATATACTTTATAGGCGTCGCAAATGTTTCCTTCTACCTGTTGCATACTTTTGCACAACTTCATGATCCCCCTTTTCCCATTTTAATGGGAACAGAGTCTAAAAAACAGTCTTCACTTGGGTCAACCCCCTTAATCCAAGAATGAACTTATATTTTTTTAATTCATTTTTACGCCAATTGAACAATATTCTGTTTAGAAAAATTTTTAAAATTGTACAAATTGTAAAATAAATCATTGTACACGGCGCAAACATAAAGAAAGTGAACAATATTTTATTCAGAAAAATTTTTAAAAATGTACAAATTGTAAAATCAATCATTGGTCTTGGCGCGAACACAAAGAAAGTGCTGAAGTAACCACAGCGCGTGGCCAAAGTCGATTCCAAAGAAGGAAGGAAAGCGAAGAGAAGGAAGGAAAGGGAGAGGTATTGCAACGTCTTCAAAAAAATTAAATAAAAAAAATTAATATTAAAAAAGAATACAGCCGCTGCGGAGCAAATGCTTCCAACAACTAACAAATCCATTTCAATGTCCGTCACTTTTATAGGGCTTTGTACAATAATGTCCTAACGCGTTAGTCGATAGGCAATGCCTAAAGAGTTAACGCTACGCAGGAATGCCAAACCAATGTGACCGTTTGTCGTTCCGTTGTAATATTAAAAATTTGAAAAATCTAATATTTCCCCTAGGTATGCAATGGATCTTATTGAACATTTTCTTAAGAATCTATATATTAGGTTAGGTTAGGTTGCAATGGCTGAGAGCGACAATTCGCTCTCCCACTTAGGCCACGTGGGCACGTTGCGATGCCATATATTTCCCTGTTAAACCCTAGGGTTGTGCTCGGTACTGAACCATTTTGTGAACAGAATATAATTAGAGCGGGGATCTCTATGTCGGATGTCACCGATAGGTTGAGTAGGAGGGGTTGACCAAGAAACCTAAGTCTCCTCCTACTTAAAGCGTGGCAATGACACAGAAGGTGTTGTACCGTTTCCTCCTCTTCTTCAAATCTGCAACTTCTACAGAAATCAAAATGGTTGTACGCCTAGGCGTGCTTCGTGCCTGCCTATAAGACAGTGATCCGTCAGGGCCCCTACCAGAAAAGGGGGGAGGGGGAGGAATTTTCCAAATCTGAAACAAACTCGATTTGCATCAGGTATACACCTATCTACATACAAAAATTTGTGGCTCAAGCTCTTATAGTCTCTGAGATCGACGCGTTCATAAGGACAGACGGACGGACAGGGCTAAATCGACTCGGCTGTTGATGCTGATCAAGAATATATATACTTTATAGGGTCGCAAATGCTTCCTTCTACCTGTTACATACTGTTGCTCAACTTCATGATCCCCCTTTTCCTATTTTCAATGGGAACAGGGTATAAAAACTCTTTGGGTTTTCAAATAACATGTTTTTTAAAAAAGGTCCAAAAACAGCCTCGACATGGAGAATCCCCCCTTAAAGCTAGATGAAATTTCGTGCTATTTGTGAACTTGGAATTCTCAACTCTTTATTCGCCGGTCAGGGTTCTTTAAATAGGATTTGCAAATGACTTGTTGGTGCGACAGCAACTGGAAGTATACTGACGAATTCTTTGCCATGGCGGCTGTCGAAACTGACGTCTACACAGCCACAGCTACTGTTCGTTCATGTTCATATGTATTTCCTGTTGAATTTTCTGGTTGATTATTGAACTATAACCTTGAGCCTGCTAACATTCACTTTGACTTAAGTCAAAAAACAGGTCGTTAAACCCATAATCAAGAACTTTTTTATTTTCAATGGAAATGTCTCTTAAATTGGCATTTATTTATTTGGTATGTTTTCACTCAAGTCTACAAAATTTTGTCAAAATCGGATGACTAAAGCATATAGCTGTCATAGGATAGATCGGTCAAAAACAAGTTCTAGTGAGAAAAACTTTTCTTGTTTTTAATGGAAACGTCCTTATCATTGACACATACTCAGTTTTTTAAAGTTTTTGTCAAACTCGGATGACTATAGCATATATCTCCCATTGGATAGATCGGTAAAAAAAACTAGCTCTAGTAAGAAAAACATTTTTGATTTCTATGGAAACGTCCTTATCGTTGGCACATACTTATTTTATATACTTTTATACAATTTTACAAGGTTTTGTAAAAATCGGATGACTATAGCATAAAGCTACAGTACAAATGATCGGTCGAAAAAGAAGTTCTAGTAAGAAAAAACTTTTTTGTTTTAAATAGAATCGCCTCCAAATTTCGTAATTATAAGTTTTTTATGCTTTTCCATGATTCCACAAAGTTTGGTCGAAATCGGACATCTATATAGTAGAGCTCCCTTAGTAGTCTTAGAAAAACTTTTTTTGTTTTCAATGCATGCTGAGGGGGTATACAATACTTCGGCCGAGCCGACTTGAATGTATGGGATTTAAAAAATCCCGTCGTCGATTTGACGAACGATGCTCTTAACGTCTTAAAAATAACATTGACTGTCCAGGGTAAAATATGATAATTTATCTTAAAGATTTTTTAAATAGAAAAATCTCAAATTGCTTTCGTCCCTAAGCTTATATCGAAAGTCACAACGACATCGTGCTAAAAAGTTGATAAGTCCATAAAAAAATGTCTGAAATTCTTGCTAAATTCTCACACAAGTTGGCAGCACTTACCAAAATTTCTAAGCGTGCACTTTTGTGGCATTCATTTGCCGTATGGTAATAGAGCTGCTCAGCAAATCTATGCCACAAATGCCATGACCGCACTTTTAATCAAAGTGAAAACTATGAAAATTTATAAAATAATTCTGGCAAAACGAGCAGAGAGCAGAGAAAGAAAGACAGATGGAAGGAGACAGAGAGCGAGAGAGAGAGAGAGGACCATTGCTTTGGCCTAAACATGCAAAAACCAAATTTGTGTAAGAAGCTGTCACTGTGCACTAGCTGGAACTAGGACCAGGCAAGAGAGGACCAGTGGCACACCCACAACACAAAATGCCGTTGGTTTTGTTTGTGTTTGGATGGGAGTGGGGTGAATGGTGGCTGGGTTTGGGTATTTGCATGATATATGCAGTTATAATAAACCACAAGAGCTGCTAGAGCAACAACAGCTCAGGAGCCAGACACACACACACTCACACACACACACACACAAGCAAATGCCAATGTGCAACGGTGCGTATGAAAGCAAATGGCAAACATGCAACCACAAAAGGCAGAAGACTTGGCAACTGGTTAGGCGAATGGATATTATGCAACACGTTAAATGTCATATTGAATATTATTTATCAAAATTGAAATGCTAAGTAAACGCTTGCTGACTATTTCAGTGCAAAATTCGAAATAATTGTAAAAATAGTATTTACATTTCTAAGCACAAGCTTTTTTTTGTCTGTTCTTGAAATTAACTTGTATGTCAAAGGTTAATCTCAGTCTGGTCACCAACGACATGGAACTAGAGATGCTGGAAATAATATCGATATATTAAATTATCGATAGTTTTGTCTAAAAAGATGTTATATCAATACAAAAGAATCATATTGGTCAGGTTTTTTACAACCTAAAAAATATTCACAACTTAGTAACCGGATTAAATTATATGTGTATATAAATTGATAGTCATTTGTTAGTGGGCTTAAAACTCCAAATTTGAAACTTCCTTCTGTGGGCTTTTTTATTATTTCGGAAATTTCTCCACAGATGGGGTTGCAGGTCCACCTTTCGTTTTACAGTTCCAGACTTTCAATCAATCCAATTCGAACCGACTCCCTTTCAATAGCACATTCCTCTTTCGTACGACGTGTTGCAACTTTTCGGTTTCGTGTTGCAATCTAAGAACGCCGATCAATGTAAGCACGTCCTCTTTTTGGCATCGTAACAAATATCGAACTGTAAATGATCACTTCCCCAATCAATTAATTAAATTTTGAAATAGGCAAAACAAAGAAAGCAAATGAATGAAAATGAAATAAACTGGAAAATGAATCGGACTTTTTTACAACAACTTTTTACATCGATAAATATATTTGTTCTAAATACCCGACAACCCTACATGGAACCTTCTATAGTGTTCCATCATCAAGCAGGCTTTGCTTTTGCATTCAATTCCTTAGACAGGAAAGAAAATTTCTATTGCTGTAGTTGATTGAACAGAGAACAAGGAATTGTGTAAAAAATTTTATAAAAGTTTTATGTTAGTTTTAAATTTGTACAAAATGGATGACCTTTTGATAGAATTCATCACGGAACATGCCAGTTATATAGAAGCCTTCGCGGAGACCTACAATCGTGAAGCGGTAATTAATTTGCTTTTGCATTTTGACAGCGCTTAATGCATGTGACACTTTAGCCCATGGGGGAGGTAGACCATGAACTTAACTGGGTGCTGGATGAGTCGCTTTTGGATTTTCTGGATGAACAGGATGTACCAAAGGATAACACTCCAGAGACTCCAATGGTTGCACAAAGGGGGGAAATATTGCCTGCAGTTTCGGAGGCAGATAGTCCCCTGGCTTGGCTACAGGAAGAAATATTGCCAGCCGGTGTGGGGGCAGAGACTCCCTTGGTTTTGCAAGAGGAAGCAACATATTCAGCCGCATTGCAGGCACAGACTTCCATGGTTGGGCTAGAGAGGGAAACATTGCCAACCGTTTCGGGGGTAGAGAGTTGGATGATTGATCTAGAGTCTTTCACCTGCCCAGACTTTTTGGAAGCAGACTCTGCAATGGTTGATTTAGAGGTGCAAACATTGCCAGCCTTTTTGGAGGCACAGATCCCAGTGTTTGTGCCAGATGAGGATACATTGCCAGCCGTTTCGAAGGCAGAGGCGGAAACTCCAATGGTGGTTCCAGAGGAAGAAATATTGCCAGACTTTTTAGAGGCAGAGACTGCAATGGTTGTTGCAGAGCTAGAAGCATTGCCGGGCTTTTCGGTGGAAGAGATTCCAAGGGATGTGCTAAGGGAGGAAACAGTCCCAGATGTTTCGGAGGTAGAGACTCCAATGGTTGTGACTGAAGAGAAAATATTGCCAGCCTTTTTGGAGGTTATGCCACAGGAAGAACCATTGCTAGTCGTTTCGGAGGCAGAGATTTCAATGATTGGGCCAGAGCAAACAACTTTGCCAGCCGTTATGGAGGCAGAGACTCCAATGATTGGGCCAGAGGAAAAAACATTGCCTGGCTTTTCGCAGACAGAGGCAGAGACTCCAATGGTTTTGCCAGAGGAGGAATCATTGCCAGTCGTTTTGGAGGCTAAAATGGAGGAGATCAACGAAATCAATGGACCGATGGTATCAGAAAGTGTAAGTAAAATATAAAAACAAGCGATATTTGAATTTCAAAGTTCAAAGTTGTCTCTTTCTTAACCGCAGCTCCAGTCACAGGAGTCATTAAAGCAGTCGCAGCTTGACTTTGAGGAGATTTTGCGAAAGCTAATGCCACCGCCCCCAACACCGCCACCACTAAGCACCCCATCGACTTGCAAACGAGCAAAAGCATCATCCGCAGAATCATCTAATCCACCCCACCACCACCACCACCCTTGCCTACACCCACTCCTTCACGTATTGCATATACAGAATATATTCATCCACCATTACCAACGTATACACCAAAAGTGCAGCCACCACCACCACCATACACACCACAATCTATTGAATCCATTCAACTACAAGATTTACTATTGCCTCCACCTCCACCTACATACCCCCATTCATCTCAAGTATCCATTGACATTTCGACGTATTTAACACAAGGTCAAGGGTCATATTCCACGGTCCAAGATTCATACATAGCAACAAATGCCGCATTGCCGCCACCACCATTACCAGCTGGTGAACCTCCAACAGCACCTAAGCCACCTCCACCACCTCTGCCAATCAACTCAGCATTCACAGAGAAGCCCATTGCAGACGCTCTGCTGCCTCCACCATTACCAGCTGGTGAACCTCCAACAACACCCAAGCCTCCACCACCTCCTCTGCCTATCAACTCAGCATTCACAGAGAAGCCCATTGCAGCCGCACTGCAGCGTCCACCATTACCAGCTGGTGAACCTCCAATAACACCTAAGCCTCCACCACCTCCTCTGCCTATCAACTCAGCATTCAGTAAGAAGCCCATTGCAGACGCACTGCAGCCTCCACCATTACCAGCTGGAGAACCTCCAACAACACCTAAGCCTCCACCACCACCTCTGCCTATCAACTCAGCATTCACTGAGAAGCCCATTGCAGTTAAGACACAGGAGCACAGCGGAGCTGATATGAAGTCGGACGAATCTGTAAGTAATCGAAGCACTTTTTGCACTGTCGAACTATAGAAACTATTTAAACTGTGAGGCACCATATTCGAGAAGGAATTTCTTGTATCAAAAAAAGGACATCTTTTTAACTGAAACTTTGTTTGCAGCTTCAACCTCAAACCACTTGCAATTCTTCTAAGCTCTTTGATTATTACAAGAACTATGTAAGAGTTCTTAAACCGAAGGTTTTTTTTTTTAAACTGGGTTCATAGCTTAAGTATAATGTGTAATCAGAGCTCCCAAAATATGCTCAACCAAAATTTCACAAGCTGTCTGCTCACTGAAATAACGGAAAAATTAGACAGACTCGCTCACTCTCTGAACAGAACACTAACAATTTGTGTCTCTCGTGTTTTCTTCGATAGTGCTTTGTTGTTGCTTTATTGCATCAGAGGCAAAGCGTGAAAGAGTGAGAGAGAGAAATGGTCAATTGCTGGGACGTTAATCTATGCGTATGAATATACATAAGTAGATAATCATGACGACGGACCTGCTGCACGCAATAACACAACTAAAGCGAACGCGCAACACACATACATGCGCAAAAGACACTCTCGCCGATTTCAAGTGTCTCGAGTGAGCGCGTACATAAAGAGAGCGACAAGAAGCTCTCACTGATTGAGCAGAGAGCACGCTGAGTAAAAACAGGTTTTAAAGTGTCTTTTTGATCCCGTTTTCAATTGTGTCTGCGAGCAACAGTTCTTTTTGGGACTTTCTGCAAAAAGGGACCACTTCTTGCGAGCTCTGTGTAATACATTCGAATAAGATCCTGTACATATTTGATAGGTTCATTATTCCTGAATAAGCTCTGAATCTGAACTACTTGAACACATTCTTTCGTTAAGCAACTTAGTTGCAAAAACTTGTAGGAAAATCTTTTTTTAAGATAAATGAATTCTTTCACCAAAAACTAAAATAAAACCTTTCAGCTTTACTTGAGGACGGCTTAGAGACCAAAGAAAATTGCAGGGAGGCAAACCACTCGAAAATAAGTACTGTTTCGGTTCAGTTTCAGCATTTCTAAAAAGAAGCCGATTCGGTTTACGGTTCGGCTCACCAGCAGGAATAAGCGGTTCGGATCGGTTCAAAACCGCTTCGATTTAGAACCGGCTTGCATCTCTGGAAAATAGTTTAATATTATCAGAGTGCTTGTTTAGCCATCTCAAGGTCGAGGAGTGATTATAATTCAATAATCTTACAGAAATAAACAACAATTGATATGAACATATAGACATAAGCAGGTTAAGGTTTCCCAGACATGACCACGTTTCGTCTAGTACCACAAATCTAGACTCGTCAGTGAGATTCCAACCGCTTTCCACACCAACAGCCATTAACAATTGCCTCTATATAAGTTAAGAAGTAGCCAAATTTGAACTCGTGAATTATAAGACACCCAAATGTGTGTTTATCGTTGACATGTTGCTATTAATACCCAGCAAACCAAACGCTCGCAAACGATATCCCTAGCAAGTGAATTGCGTGAGTTAACCCGGCAAAACTCGGGAAATTATAGTAAAATGATTCATGTGTCGTTCAGTTTGTGGCAGTGAAAGTATCATTTACGATATTGTGTGATACGTTGTGATACGTTTTTTATTTAAAAAAAAAAAAAAATTATATGTTTGTGAGCCCGCTCGGCCCGCCGACTCACCTTGTCTGGGACTCGAACTCAGGACTGCTGCAGTCATTCCCTTTGCTTTTGATCAGGAGCGCAAGATGGAGCTGCTTTGGATCAAAAGCACAAATCGGCGGCACCGCCGTCGCGAAAAAAGTTGCTCCCGACTGTCTTGTGCTTTTGCGTGCTTAAAACGAATAAAACATGGCAACAACAATGCGCCAACAAGATCGCGAGAGTGGGAAAGTGAGCGCGAGTAGAATCAATCCAAAACAGTGGCGATCAACTTTAAAAACAGATTTGCCAACGACGAACAAAGAAGTTGGCATACCCGTCAAATTTTATCGAGCATTAAAACCATTTTTTATATATAGATTGATCGTTAGTGGAACAGCCTTAAGATAGACCTTTATTTTTATTATTCCAAAAACAATAATTTATTAATGGATCATTATTAAATGTATACAAATGTTATTTTAGTCGGATATGCCTTTCCATACTCTGAGTAGAAAAGGGAAACGCACTCCGAATGACGCAAGCTAAAACAGAAACAATATGCGACAATCCGTCAAAGTAAAAGAGGTTCATGGTGATGAAGCGTGAATTCTGTAATTGAAGGGCATGCGTAGGAAATACACACGACACAGACCGTGAGTCTCGATCTGCGGTTGATTTCGTTCTGAACTGCCTCCGCACTCTGTTGCATCCTGCTACCCACTTCGGGTTCACCCGAATGTCTGCGGTGACACGAACAAGACCAAGAGGTTCCAGGCTCAGCCTAACAAGTGAATCCGAAAAAAAGGAAGTTTGTAGGCTCTTTGTATAAGCGCTTAGTGCTTCAAACATTCACCATAAAGGATTCCTTATAACAGCTTAATACATTTATTTGCTTAAGATTAAAAAAAAGAGACAATACTCATGAATTGAAAAACTTTTGAACAGTTTTATATACTTTTCCTATTTATATGAATGATTTATTACGTTGACTTTTCCTAGTCTGACAGTTCCTTTAATAATCAAACTTTAGCCACTAAAAATGCTTCTTTTTCCTCACATTTCTTCCTTGGTTCAAGCACAACGCAATGAAGATCAAGTTTGGTGGCGATGACACGGAAATGTCCTCATGGAATTTGGAAAATAATTATGATATAACGGATATACTAAATGTAATGCCAGATTATGAAGCTTCCATGGCAAGAGCTGTAAGCTGTGTAGGGAACTTTAAAAAGATCGTGAAACTAAAACTGAATTATTTTCAGCGTCACCTATATGCTTTGGAGCATCGTTATCGTCCCAAGGAGGAGATAAAGTCTCCCAAAAAAGTCATCATACACCAGGTTCAACATGAACTCAAAATTGAGACCCAACCGAATGCTGTGTCCGAAGCGCTGAAGATGGATTATGTGAGTTATACTGCAACTTACAGCTTTTTCCCCCTGTATTTTAAGCCGACCCGACTTATTACATCTCAGCTCTATGAACTGGAAAATGCCACATCAACTTCTATTAAGCGCCACCGCATTGAGAACAAAATTAAGAACGCATTTGCTCAGCGCAAATACAAGACCTTAAAAGAGCTGCGCACTCAGACGCGTCTCTCCAAGAAGTGTGTACGCAAGACTCTCAAGCGAATGGCCAAAATCAAACGTCCCAAATGGCGCATCAGCATGTTCTATCTGGAGGCCTTTGAGGCCGAAACTAAGGGCTGTGAGCAACCGTCAGTAAGTGAGAATTTGCAGTTGCCACTTAACGACATCTATCGCTCTATCATAAGCTGCTTTGCCAATTGCAAATTTCAACGTTTAAATGAGCTTTGCGAGAAATCGGGCCTAACTGAATCACAGGTGCAGGAGGCCTTGAAAACTATTGGACGCAAACGTTCAACCAAATGGCGTTTGTTAAGTTATGAGAAACCAATGATACATACACATCGTGGCCACAAACGTCTAGCTCGCTGTCTTAAAAATTGACGTGTGAGATACCGAAGATACACACACATGGAGGACACAAACGTTTAGATCGCTGCCTTAAAAATTAGTTTATTTAAAACATTAGTAATAAATTGTGTTATGAGATTATTTTGATTTGTTTTGATTTTTAGTTTATTTAGTAGTAATGTGGCAACCGTGACATGGAAAGAATACTCTTTAGACCTTGGGTCAATTCAGATTCATTTAGACCAATTTAAAAGTATTTGATTTGACCTTTCTTAAAAATGTCGACCGTGACTAAAACCAAAAGTGCTAAGGTACGTAGGATAGACCTTTCAAACGAAAAGCGACTTAAAAACTATTTCCGAGGGTCGTCTTAAATGTTTTTGGGATGACACTTAAAAAAATGGCGACCGTGACAAAAAGAGGTAGAGTTTCTTAAATAGACTTGCCATACAAAAAGAGTTTCAAAAATATACTTGAAGGGCGTTTCAAATGTATTGAATGCAAAATGTAAAAAAGTGCTGGAATGCCCAAAGTAGACTTAGCATACAAGGAGAATCCTTTAAATATTTTACGAGGGGCGTCTTAAAAGTATTTGGTATGACGCATTAAGAAAAATGGCGACCGTGAACTAAACAAAAAGTGCTGGAATACCTAAAATAGACTAACCATAGAGAGAACGTCTTTAAAAAAAATTACGAGGTGAGTATTACAAGTATTAGATATAACACTTCTTAATAAATTGCGACCGTGACCAAAGCAAAAAGTGCTTGAATACCTAAAGCAGACTTACCATACGAAGAGAGACTGATAAATATTTTTCGTGGGGTTTTTTAAACGTATTTCATATGACATCTAAAAAATCTACGATCAAAAATGGCGGACCAAAGTAGACTTAACATAAAGAATCAAAATATTTTAGTGCTAGAGTCACATAAGTAAAGTAGACTTACCAAACAAAGAACGCCTTGAAATTATTTTACGAGGGGCGTCTTAAAAGTATTTGCTATGAAAAATAAAGAAAAATGGCGACCGTGACCAAAACAAAAAGTGCTGGAATACCTAAAGTTGACTAACCATACAGAGAACGTCTTTAAATAATTGACGAGGGGTGTCTTAAAAGTATTAGATAGATATAAAAGTATTAGATATAACAAAACAAAAAGTGCTGGAATACCTAAAGCAGACTTACCATTCGAAGAGAGACTGATAAATATTTTTCGATGGATGTTTTAAAAAATGGCGACCGTGACCAAACCAATAAGTGCTTAAATACCAAAGGTAGACTTACCATACAACGATTGTCTTTAAAATTTAAAACAAAACTAATGATATATCAAAAAAATGGCGACCGTGACAAAGACCGTATATGCTAGAATACCTAAAGTTGACTCAACATGCCAAAAGCGTCTTAAAAAATATATTTTACCAGCGTTATAAAAGTAAATAACGCTGAAACGGTCGTCAAACTACAGAAATTAGCCAATATTTTTTATAGGCTATCATCTCGTCTGTTGTCTTGCATTTTGGTAATGTACCCTAACAGCTTGTCAAGTTTTTCGTTGTCCTTTTGTTGTCAGCTTAAGCTGTTCCAGCCCTTCTGCTCCTGGCCCAGCTGCCGCCTCACTAAACCCATTAAAACGTCATAATCAACATAATCATAAAGATAATGCATAACAGAACGGCATGCACAGCCCCCCCTCACCGTGAGGGGGGGAAAGAAAAATTGTACGTCGGTCAGCCATTCTTGCTCATTATTATTTCGCCTAGCTTTGGCCACAAAGGGCGACTAAAGCCTGACCTTTGCTTAATTATGGTAATTAGCACAAAAAAATAAAGGACGCGCGACAAGGATGAGGATGAGACGAAATAAAACATGAAAAAAAAACAAAATGAAAAAAGAAAATGCAGCTACAGCACAATGCAGCGGCAGTGGCTAACGCCCACACAGATGATGATGATGACGTTGACAACGACAGGAGCAGGACAAGAGGACATGATATAAATATTAAAACATAGAAGCCGCCCGCAGCTGAGAGTGAGCAGCAGCAGCAGCAGCAAGAGCCAAAAGCTGAAAGCCAAAAGTGAATTGCTTCCGCATTTTCGTACGCTTTAAACGTAGCTCAAGTGACCCCCTGACCGGCCCCCTGACCCCAACAACCGACGCAATAATATTATGCAATATTTGTTTCACTTTGTCTGCCAGTTGTTGGCGTTGTTCCATTTTGGTAATTTTTTCTTGGTTTTGCGCTGCGTTTAATTTGCGCATTTCATTTAATTTGCCGTGAATTTGCGGGCCATTCATTTTGTGTAAGTCTCCACTTCTGTTGTCAAGTCTTTTGTGGAGCCGTTCGTTGGGCATTGCAAATGTTGCCCATTTCAGTGCATACTTTTCAGGGCAGAAGCTGCTCAAGGTCATTTTTAAAGAAAGACCTTTGACCTTTAAATTGCCAACAATTCAGTTTAATTTGTTAATTGCTTTGACCAAAACTTCGCTTAGCTGTCCATTTCTTGTCTATCAGTCATCAATCTGGCCCAATACCCAACACTTTGGCCCGACTTAGTCTCGTTAAGCTTTTGGGCCAATGACCCAGCAAATGGATTCAACACAATCAAGGGGCAGAGACTTCAAGAACCAGCCGAGCTCAGCCCAGTAATGTGTAATTTATTGCGCTGCTCAAATTGAAACTAAGCGCCATTAAAAAACAATAAACTAAACATGTAATAAATCCAGCACAAACAAACACACACCCATATATGTATGTATGCATGTGGCTTATACCAAACGAAAAAAAAACCCACACACACACGAAAACTGTTGGAAAATAAATTGACCAAATCTGTTGGATAAAAGGATTTGAAAGCAATTAATTGCCAGGCACATAGAAAACATCAACTAAAACAACAAACAACTCCGCCAAAAAATAGCAAAAAAAAAACAAAAAGTGTAGCCACCAAAATCAATACCAGCAAATATTATAGCTTCAATTGTTTCAAAAATATTGGCAACAACAAAGGGAACAAGAAATCAAGAAAGCTTTTCAAATTAAAAGAATAAATTCACACATGTGCGGGAAGGAAGCAGCACTTTTTCTCACACTAGAACATTTTTGTCAAAGTTGTTTTTAGCAAGGTCAAGGATTGATTATAGTTTAAAAGCAACAGATTTCAACAAAGATTTTGTTCATATGGACAGCAGGTTACTCAGACAGACTGTTTCTACGGCCTCCCGGCAACATCTCAACAGTAAGCTTCAATGCTGGCATACCATCAAGTTTGTGAATTGTTAGCTCTTGATTTTAGTTCTTAGCCCAGCATATAAGAAATCATGGCACTGTTATGTGATTACTAATCCGTACGATGTGCAGAAACTTTAACAGTCGCCAATCGACAATGATTTAATATTTGGTAAACCTTAGTCACTCTTGTTCAATCTCTCTCTTGCTCAGTGAGTGGTTCACTGAGAGTTGTTCAGTGACTTGTTTACTCAATTTGGTGACTCTTCATCTGTTTTTTGTCCGCGTGTCTGATTCTTTAATATAAGCAACATGCTGTCTTGGCAGTCCCAATAAAATGCACAACCATTTTAGAGATGACTAACAAATAGGCAACGTTCCGCAGTGTGACCAGCAACAAAGGATTAAAATTAGTTCGAGTGATCAACTGAACAGCTGAGCAACTAAACAACTGAGCAGTTTGAGTGAGTTGACTCATTTTTGAAAAAAAAATTAAACAAAAATATTGCAGCATCTGATAACTATTATCAAGTACCTAACTTGTACAGGCCCATGTGACTCGGGCTGCAGCTACTGTTTTAGCTAGGCGAAGCACCACGAGGGATCCCCCCAAGCCGTACGACACCCAAGCCCGAAGAAACCTGAATCTTCTATAAGCCGAGTCCTGCAGCGCATCACTGATGACTCCATTCTATGTGAGGCATTCAACTCTTGACCGTGATCTGGACATTTTGCCATTATGCACCCCAGATAAACGCCATACCAGCAGATACCGCGACCGTCTGGTGGCCCACCAATAGACTTGCTTCTGATCTTGCGACCAACAAGCTCAGACGAAGACTTAACCGCCGACATCCACTCCGATCTTTGGATCCATGGAAGGCGTCCCTCGGGTCGCCTCCTTAATTTAGCTTAAGTATTATCGCGGCGCCCCTCTCATAAATATGGGTGCACACTGGAGAGCATAGTCATAACGCCCAGTGTCATAGAAAAGAAAAGTTAAAAAAAAAAAATATGGAATTTTTTGAGAGAATGACGCCCGCAGGCGCCCGCGCGCGGGCCTTATGACCATTTTTCAACCTGTGTCATAACGCCCTCAATTTCTTAAAACTTGCAAAATTTATCAAGAATCGATGAGAGTACCGTTATTAAGAGTACAGTTTAATTTTTCCAATCGCGCTTTACATGTTTTGGCGTCTCAATTTAGTTTTGGCATTAATCCCCCAACGACAATAATGTTTAAACGAAATGGTAACACAATTTAGTATATAAATTGACTTATTAGAACGCGGGCCCTATGACAAATATTTACATAAAAATCGCGCGATTATTATGCCATGCACCTTACGGCTGCTAGACTTATTTCATACCAGGTATTTCTTGACATAGGGGAGAGGGGAAAAGACCTGTGGGCGTTGGTGAGATGCCGTGCAATCCCAGGCGTTTGCCGTGCTGTTCTAGTCCTGTATTAAATTTTGTACTCCTTGTTCACTATTGTAAATAGATTAAGTTCTTTGATCAAATATTTCAATTATTTAGATAGTATATGAATTGTGCGATATAACGTGTTGTTACTATTTGTGTTTGGTGCTTAGGATTGAGTGTTTATTGGGGTTTTACTTAAGAATTATTGCGGGTGACTGAGGGTGATGGGACTTAGCTGGTAAGATGGAGATCAATCAAATTGTGTGCAGCCAATTCGTAGCCTATGCTTGGACTAAATCCCCCGATTAATCAGGTCACCTGGGTGAATCCTTAGGAGCCTGAGTCTTGCCCCTGATTCCGTTGATCCTACGCGATCGGAGTAGCGCCTGGCGAGGTTGTTTGGGTGGGCGGCGACCTTATCCAAGTACCTCGCTGCTTGGTTGTTGATTGTGTCGCCAACCATCGGAACACCACACTCTCTCTCAATGTCTCTAGTTCGGATAAACCACTCGGCTCCAGTAATCCTCCTCAGGATTTTGGCCAGGAAGAAACTTATTTTGTTCAGGTGGGTCTTCGCGGCGATGCCATACACCAGAACGCCGTAGCGAGAGTTTGTTGTTGGCGTTGAGTGGCCAACTCATCCTCTTCGCCTTGCTTTGAAGCTTTCCTGCAACTTCGGCGGCATGTTGTTTAAAGGTAAGCCTCTTGTCAAGTGTCACTCCAAGATACTTGTGGGCCAATTTGTGAGGGAGGACCTCTCTCCCTGCAGGAAGACGCCAGGGCTACTGTCTCTTCTGAGCGTATGGGTGACAGATACGCACTTTTCAGGGTTAATGGAGATGTTCCAACGACAGGCCCAGTTCTCAAACCTTTTGAGATACTCTTGCAACGCGTCTGTTGCCGAGTAGACACAACTGTCGCGAGCCATAATGGCCGTGTCGTCAGCAAAAGTTGCAATTAGAAGGTCCTGTGTCTCCTCAATCGGGATGTCCGCAGCGGTTGGCATGTCTGCAGTAAACAGGCTGTATATGGTTGGCCCCAGAACGCTGCCTTGAGGTACTCCTGCTCGAATCCTCTTCTTCTGGGATGCAAGGCCATCCTGGACAACTTTAAATGTCCTGTCAGATAAGAACGATCTGACCATCAAGAAGAGTTGAGGATTGAGCGTACCCTTTAGCTTGGCTAGTAAGCCGTCATGCCAGACACGGTCCAATGCCTGTTGGATATCCAAGTACGATGCCACAACGTACTCCTTGGCGTGGAATCCTTCAAGGACGAAATTGACCACTCTGTGCAGCTGTTCTGGGGTTCCGTGGCCTATGCGAAAGCCGAACTGGAACTTGGGTATGCTCCTTTGCACAGCTGGGGTTTCCAGGATTCTCCTTAACAGGCATTTCTCCAGCAGCTTGCCAAATGCTGGGAGGAGGCTTATAGGTCTGTAGGAGTCCAGCTCGTTTGGGGGTTTTTCAAGCTTATGCAACATGACTATGTTGGCGTTCTTCCAAGCACTGGGGAAATAACTGAGGCGCAGGGCTGGAGTTAAAGAGGAGCAACAGAAACAATATCGCTTTTGCGAGGAAAAAGCTTTATTGTCCTGTTGTCAACTCCGTCTTCACCAGATGCCTTGTTGTTCTTGAGTGAGGCTATCTCGCTCGTCACCTCTTCAAATGTGATGGGCCTGACAGGTAGCGGCGTTTGAAGAGGGACGCCAGGTGCTTCTTTCACCAATTGGAGCCTATTGGTCGAGGCAGTGCAAAATGACTGAAACCTTTCCTCGAGGTTAGAGGCAAAGGCTTCAGCTCGGTCTTGAGGGTGTTTGACCCATGTGCCATCATGTTGTCTGATCGGGAACTTCGGCTGCACCTGCCTTTTGTACCTTCTGGTGAGCTTCCAGAGAGCGTACTTCGAGTCCTCGTTTGGAGTAGCCTCTTCTAGCATTTTGTCCGTTGCCTCTTTCTTAATGTTGGCTAGCATCTTCCTCACCCGATTCGAACTAACATTTGTAGAAATTGGAGACGTTTAGTTTCAATTAATGCTGTTTCGTATCAATTTAAATGGCTAAGGATCCAATTGATACCCAAAATATCAATTTGACAAGTTCTAGTATCATATTGATAACAAAAAACTGATACTAGTTTTAGTTTCAGAAGCATTTTACAATCTAAGCTGTGAACCTGAGCTACTTATAAACTGTGTTAGCCGCCTGGTTAGAAGCCGGGAAAATGTCAAACTTCACAGCACCAGCCCGCTCTCCAAATTTCAAACCTGAGCCATGAGATTTTCTGAAAGTAGTTAGTAAAATGTTAAAGATAACATTTTTCTGTGAGTTCAGTACATGCCCTGCAAACGTGGAGCGGGTTGTCTGTATAGCTATTTCCAAGTTTTAAGCAACAAAAATGATTTAACGGTAAATGGATTACGACTTATGCATTATCCAAAAATGTTTTCTTAACCCCATTTCCGGCCGCAGTTCACCTTCAACTTGGCTCAAATTACTTGCACAATGTGGTGTCAGTTTTCCCGTGGCAAAACCGCTGATGGAAATTAAAATTCCCCGTAGCAAAGTGCCAGGTCATGACAAATACACGGATGTACGCACTTGCCTCACCAGGTAAGCCACCTTCTCCCGGCTCCCGCCCTTCCTCCACTCCACTCAAATGTTGATTAACGATCGCGGCACACGGCGTAAAAGATGAAAGTCAAAGGGCAAACTATTATTATTACTACTACATACACTTGACTGGCTCGTGCTGCCGCTGGAGGAAATTCTTTTGCCAAGAAAAACATTTTCATTCCAAGGCGTTTACTCGCCGGGGGTGGGGCAGGGGGGGCAGGGGGGCGCCAGGCAGTTGTTTGAACTTATCTAAATTGTTTTGCCATATTGTTTTCTTATGCCATGTGTGTCGCAGCCAAGCAGCCCGCTGACTTGAAAGTCCTCTATTGTCTTTAGCAAATTTGCTTTACTTGCAGTGGCATTCATTGACTTTTGTGCTGTGCCATTTCCAAATGCCCTCCTCCTCCCGCTCCCCACTCTCTCTCCATCAGCGTGCTTCCCTCTCTTCCTATCTGTTGCCCCGTACGTGTCTATTATTGGTATTTGCTGAACGAATGGTTTGTACGTGCCCAAAGGCATTTCGCATATCCTTTTTTTGTTGTTGTTGCGGATGCTGGAGCTCCTGTTTTCTGTTACGCCTTTCTCTTGTATGCGTGGCTGCCTCTTGGCATCCCTTTCGCACACTCGTTTTGTACTGTGTGCAGCGGTTACATTTTGCGGTTGAAATCTAAGCGATTTTACATTGTTATTGTTATTATTGCCAGGCGGTACACACACACACACACGCACACACGCGCGCACACACACTCCGATATTGAGTCATCTGCCCCTCAGTTTATTTATACATGCATTTATTTGTTGATGGCGTATTTTTGTTTATTTATGTATTCATATGCATTGTGGAAATAATCGTTAATATGCTGATAAAATACGCCCATTAGCCATCCATACCCTTGCCCCCTACCCCCTCCCCCATACCCCCATACCCATACCCAGCATCCTCTGTCAACACTTGGCTTCATTTTTCATTTCATTCCACTGGCCCTGCCTCTGCCCATGCAATTGTAATGTGGTCAGCTAATAAACAACACGGAAAATGATACGCCTAAATGTGGACAGCACTTTTATGCATCGGCTGCAAAATGACGTTTCGCTTGTAGAGGGATTTGAAAATTACACCCAAACATATCAAACCTAAGCCAAGAAAAAGCTAAGGAAACTTAAGAAGAAATCAATTTTGTTAGTATTACCTTTCAAGAAAAGAGCTTAGTGAAATGAGTTTTTTTTCCCCCATGACAAAAAAAGATTTCATAGAGTAATACCATCTAAAACAGCGGTCGGCAATGTGAGCAGAGAAGCTGCCACTGGCGGCTGAGAAAATACTAGTGTGCAGTAAGCCTTCAAAGGTTCTTATGCCCGGCCAAATGGAGAATATAGAAAAATGTGCGTGTGTTGGTGAGCACCAGAGACTGGAGTCGATTCACTTGATTTTCTCGAATAACTTCGGCCCCCCAGAGCTAAGGGACTAGAGCAGTATTCCACAAAAGGACGTTTTATCGGTGTGTCTAATGGTTAACTTGCCCAAGGGTCGTCAAATACTTAATAAATGCTAGAACTCCTTTGGCCTTGTGGGTGTTTAAACACAATTACTGGTCAAAAAGTACTCCAAGATCACTTGCATTAGGAATACTACCCACACAGAAAAAAAGATCCAAAGAAGATCCATCTGGATTGGATATGTCTTTAATATCCTTTTTAATTATGCAACAGATCTGAAAGTCATTCAAAACATACGGCCCTGTTCCGAATTCCGAGTCGGTTTTCGTGTAAACGTTTGCATGTAGAGCTTAAACTTAACAATGTTATATGGAAGGTGACAAAAATTTTAACGAATTATTATTAAGGTACATGTCTAGTTTCAGCAGCCCAAAAGTAAGGGTTTACGAAAAAATTTATTACTCGAAAAGTTTACCACATATCGACTAGCGGTTTTTTTGTTCGATAGATAATTGATCAAGCTAACTTTTAAAATTTTTTTGTAGTTGTTGTTGCAGCGGTTGTTGTTGTAGCCCGCTTCAAAGTCGACCCATTTTTAAAAACATAGGTGCCTGGTGCGTCAGATTTCCAGAGAACGCGTCATCGGATAAAAAAATTTAAATGAGGTTTTGTTGGGAATTGATGTGGTTATGGTCGGAACTAGGATATCTGGGATCGGTCTATATATAGGGGAGTAAGGGGTTCTCAAAGTCAAAATTTCGAAAATTGACCTATTTTTACCCCTTAAAATGGCCCTAACTCCGCTATTTATGGACCGATCAAAATATCCTAGTTCCGACCATAGCGACGGGTATTACGAGCAATTTAAAAAAAACTATAAGAAAATCGGTCAACAAATGGCCTCGCAATCTGACGCACCAGGGTGAAAAAAGTGGTTCCGAGATAATCGCATTTAAAGTTTCGACAACATTTTTCTCTAAAATAGGAAAAAAAATGTTGTAGGTTTTAGGCATCGATTAGTTGCATCTGGCTATTAGCTTTCACGGAAAAAAAGTTTTATCAAAATCTGTCAAGAACTTTTCGAGAAATTTGGAAAAAGAGTGCGCCAGGACAGGGTAAAATCACAACAACCAAAAAAAGTGAAGAGTATTGATTTAGCACTATTTTTATATTTTTCGGGTATGAGCTAGTTTTCAATGACTTTTTTTTTTAGCGATTTGAAGCTTTTTGGAGGGGGGCGAAATTGGAAAAAGGGTTGATCAAAAAATAATGAGATTTTTTTTTCTTTTATTTACGTATTTTAGTTCGCTTTGATGTTTTTTTTTGAAACATAGTTGATCGAAAAGTAATGAGACTTATTTTTTTGTTTTTTTTTGTTTTTTTACGTTTTTTTTAGGCGCTCAACAGCAAATGCGCGCCAATTTTGTGATTTTGCGCCCGACCTACCTGTACAAAAATCAAAATATCTCGAATTTGTATTTTTTTTTTTGCTTAAAAATTTCAGGGGATGTTTTTAACATTATAACGCATGATTTAGCCAAAAAAAAAAAAAAATCGAAATTTTCAAAATCTGAAACTAGACATGTACCTTAAGGGGTCTACTTCTTTTTTACCTCTCCTATGAAATGGGATCCGCATTAAGAGAGGGCAAATTGTGACGACTTTCCCCAATAAATTTTATTTTCAAAACAACCAAAACGAAACAAAACTTTCATCAAAACAACAAATTTTTGGCTTTTGAAATCAATCCAGAAACTTCGACCTGTGTTTTAGTTGGTTCAACAGCTCTGGATTATCCGTTATGGTTGTGTCCAATATGTCATCAAAATTTAACAACATTTTGTACAGGCAACGCGAAGTGGTGGCCCAAAGCAACTCATGACTGCTACACAATTTACCCTGCTTAAGGATTTTTAATTCGCGTGCCTTAGCTAGTTTAATCTCAATATCCATTAGAGCTTCTAAGACCTTAGCCAGATCCTTTCTCACATGACCATGGCTATCTTCGGTTACAGAACGCACACAAAGGCAGACCACGGCTTGGAGTATCCATACTAGTGGCTCTGCGCAGCGTAGCTGATGATTAATCGTCGCCAGAGGATCAGATATCACCAGAAACTGCAGTCTCTGTGGCACGAAAGACATATTAAGCCAATAGTGGTGCAAATAGGAGTTTAACCGTTTTAAGAAGTCTCGCAACAGCAAACACAGCCCTTGACGGCGACATTTCACCTCCAGAACACGACATTGGAAACATGGCGGCTTACTGTCAATTAGTGGCTTCACTAGTGGACGGAGTAGCGGATTCTTTTGAGGACGACGACGCAGCAGCTCACCAGCTGTCCGACGTTCAGGACACTGTAAATCCATGAGGCAATTGGTTAGTTCGCTACGAAAATTATTGATAAGTTCATCCAACAATATTTCGCGTAGATCCAACCAAACATTTAAGGCTCGACGATGGCAACGTATATTGAAGAGTTGGCCACAAATTTTACTGGATTTGCTATTGATCTCCTCGTAGAAATCTCTGGCCGCCTGCAAGTGAAAGCCACGCAAGAATTTGGTGGTCAGGGCCAAGCATATGGGTACCTCCAGCCGGGTGTGGCCCACATCCGTAGGCACGGGACGTTCCGCTAGCAACGGTCTTAGGCATTGAGTACTGGGTAAAACGGTCAGAGGAAGTTGGCGCTGTATGATGAGACCAAAGATGGCTCTAACCAGGTGCAGTTTGGCTGTAACCAAAGTGCCCAGACACCAGGCATGGCAGAGTAGTCTAGGCAGTTGGTAAATATCTGCTCTCTGCTCAAAAACTCTGGAGGTCCAGTACAGCGGGACAAAACAAAGCGTGGTTATCACATTTTTTTTCATTGAATATCTCAGGGAGCTCCAAAAGACTAAAATAAGTTCCTTGTGCAGTTCCAAACGTATGAGAGGTCTGTGAAATGCTGGAAATCCGCGTCCATGTTCAATCATAAAGTAGATAAAGCCACAGAAACTGCCATAGGCTAACATAGGCCTAGTTAAAGATTCCACAAAATGTATGTAAAACCAAGTGGTATAACTGCTTAGATATAGAAGTGCAGCCAATAGAATCAGTTTTCTGGGCAGCTCATTACGTAGACGTTTCCAGCGATTGTCATAACAAACGTACCGCAAATTATGCATATAACAGAGTAGAAATCCATAGGACATTAAGCCCACCAACAGAGGTTGCATCAATAACCACGTATATAGAGAGATAAAGGTACATTGGACCACCAATACGAGTCCCTCAATAGGATGTTGCAAATCCAACTGCACACAGAGCAAAAATGTAATTAAGAATATATATTCGAGGCAAACGCATAGCCAACTGGCATAGAAAAAGCGATAGAACAACAGATTCCTGATCTGCGATGGCACATATCCCAAACAGTAGCGATACACAGGAATATTAATATTATTCCACATTTTTTCAGCGATAATATAAACTTGAATATATTTTTAAAACAAAGTTTGTTGAAATGAAATGTAAAGATTAGGTAACTTGAATTGTTCACAAGAATCCAAGTTTCTCCCTTTCCTGCAATAAGAAAATACTCTCATTTTGTTGTCAGATGTTTTCAAACTTTACATATATTTAGTAGCGTTTAGCAAGGTGTGAGCAATGGAGCTATAGGGGTGAAGCTATTGAGGTGGTAAATAAATTTAAATACCTAGGAATTATATTCACTCCGAAACTATCCTTTAAAAACCACATCCAGGACAGAACAAATTCAGCCAAAGCTAGCATAAACGCCACATGGGGAAACTTCTTCCGAAGCAGAGATGCTGGACTAGGAGCTAAGTGGGAACTGTACCAGGCCGTCAGCCGACCAGTGCAAAGCTATGGGGCGCCAGCATGAGGATTTTCCAACTTCAAAGAAGTGAACAAGTTGCAAAATTTCTTCATAAAGAAAATGTTCAGGCTCGCGGACTGCACCCCGAACTATTGCAACCAACTGGAAACTGGTATTACCCCCGCTCACATTTTTACGCTTGACCTGCACCTTCGTTATATGAAAAGAACGCTGTTTGACTTCGAATCAACCACGCTACCAAACCGATTCTCAAAAATGTGGCTAAGGAACAAGATAGGATGGGCGAAGAGTCTTAATTTGGACTGAAGCTTACCGTTGACCAGGATAGAGTGGCAAAATAAGGCACAAGTGCTTAAGAAACTTCTAGTAACACAAGAATACCAAACTATGTGGAGCAGATCGATAGGTTTGACGAAAATCGGAATTGCTTAAGCAGCTGAAACCGAATGCTTAATGCCAAGTGAATTCAATTCGTTAAAATAAGCAGACCTGATCTAGTAGCCATAGACATTTTGCTTACTTTTCATATAGAATTGTGAACTTTATCTTAGAAAAAGCAACGTTTACACGAAAACCGACTCGGAATTCGGAACAGGGCCGATTATCATTTGTCATATCCTTTGGATGATTTTCAGCTCCGTTGGATGATTAAAAGGATATTGAAGACATATCCAGTCGAAATAGATGCGGAAAATCATCCAATGAATATTTGTAAACATCCTGTTTTTCTCTGTGTAGGACTTAATTTCCTATAGAATAGGAGACTATCTAAAGTGAGCCATGAAAAAAGTCATAATTTCGCATTTGGAATGGTTTCAGAAAAGAAGATTAATGTTCACAACTTCTGCAGTTTATTGAGGTCTACAGCTAGCGCGTGTCCAAGAATATACTAAATTTGATTTGAACAATTTAAACAAAACATGGAAAAAGTTATCCAAGGATTGTTAATATAGTTACGTCCGAGTTTGTTATGTACACGATTTTTGTCCTTTGGTTGGTGTATTTTTAGTGTGAGCTGTTTTAGGCGAGCTCCACCTCAAAGAAGCGTTATTTAGTGGACGAATGGTATGCTGGTATGCCAATAGATTCATTAAAGTGTCTTGTTTCCGATAGTCCAATTGGTTTTGCCCGGATTTCCTTCAATCTGTAAAAATCACCATATCAAATCGACAAAAACATCAAAATTACTGCAAGTCGGATAAATTGGTTATATGACAGCTATGTGAAATAGTGTTTGTTGCCTAAAAGTTGGGGTTAGTCGGACTGATATTGGAGCCGATAGAACCGAAACAAAACCAGTAGCGGATCAAGCTAAAGGGGCTGAACCGCTGTGCAAGAGATCGTTGGTTCGATCCCGCCTCGGAACATCTAATGAAAAGTTTCTTCTTTGAATAAACTTTACACCCGGTCACCCCTCTCTGCTGTTGGCGCCAGCTTTGTAGTAATTAGCCATGCAAAAGCTTCTCAAACTGCCGTTCGTATTCGGCGTTAAACTGTAGGTCCCTTTCACTTGTGCGAAAATTAGAAGCGCACAAGCCAAGAGATTGAGAGAGGCTCGGCTTTGGCCCTTTGGGGCTGTGTCAAGCCATTTTTCATTTTACATTATGAACGATCGTTTTAAATTGGGTTGGCTTTTAACATTAATTCTGATTATCAGAAAATGTTGATATGCGATTATCGATTCCTTTCGTATCGTTCGATATATTGACAAGATTTAAGATAGCATCAGCTTCGGCTCGCCAATGTGATTGCCTAGCTACTTAAAATAAGAAAAAATTAAAAAATTTTGGTTATAATTTTTAAAGAACCCACAAGAATCGGTGACAAAATTAGAGTTCAAAATTTCTAGTTTATGGGGATCTATTTTATGAAACGGGGATTACTAGTTAAACTAGTTAACAAACATAAATATAATATAAGACCCATTTCTGCTAGAATTTGTATACTCTGTACCAGAGGTACACAGAGTATATTAAGTTTGTGCAAAATTGTCCGTGCGTCTGTCTGTCTGTCCGTATGAACAAACAGATCTCAGAGATGGTAAGAGATAGAGGTTGGAACACGTATGGAACATATGTTTCTTATTCTTGCAGGCAGATCAAGTTTATTTTCAATTTTGGCACGCCCCCTCCCGCCCACGAAATATCGAAAAAACATCATATCTCCCACAGTTTTGTAGACAGAAGGTTCGAACTTTCTGGAAATATTTAGTATTCGGGATTCTTTATCGATCCGCTGAAGAAATTTTAAAGATCAGATGAACGATATTCGAGTTATAAGGAAAACAAACAATTATGGGCAGCACCGATCGCAACGGTGTTGGGCAGCACTTCACAGGTACAGAGTATGTTATAGTCGGGAGTCGGGAGGGATGGACATGGCTATATTGACTCGGCAGTTGATACTGATCAAGAATATATATGCTTTATGGGGTCGGAGATGCTTCCTTCTGCCTGTTACATACATTTGCACGACTTAAGTATACCCTTTTTACTCTACGAGTAACGGGTATAAGCATAGTTTTAATAGAATTGGGTATTTTTGGCTGTAAACTAGTGATATTTTCAAAATGTGCACTCTTGATATACGACATACCTACAGTATCTTAAAGACATTCTGAATTTGTTTACAGTGCCACAAATTACCACCGTTTTTGGGATTTCAATATTTCTTTTCTGAGATTAAGATTCAGTGGACAATTTTTGGAAATTCTGAATCTAGAGGATTTGATTCCAGAAATTTTAGAAGCTGCAAAAATGTATCAAAACGACGAGAGCAAATGCAGCGAAACTGAGCTTAAGCAAGAAATAATTTTGTGGCACAAGAAATGTGAGAACTCGGGGTTAAAAAATGCACAGACTGCAATTGAAGCTGATAAGATTAAAGAAATTCAGTTATTTTTCCTCGAATGCTGCAATTTTGACCCAATTGATCTCGACGATCCTTGTCACTTTTCTCACTATCTCTGCTAATAGATTGATAACCTATCTTTGTGTTAGTATATATGAGCAAAGACTCTACGGGATAACATTGGGAAACTTTCAGAATGAAATCAAAATCAGTCGAGGAACGTTGTATACGAGGTGTGTTCAAAGGAAAGGTGAAATTTGAGTACTTATTCATTCATCAATATCCATTTTGTCCGCTTGAAAGTAATCGCCCTCGGATATAATACGCTTGGGCCAATGCTTTTTCCCATCCTCGAATCCTCCAATCCCCGTTTGAGCAAACCGGGATCGTCGTTGACGTCATTCAACAACTCCTGAGCGATACTAATGCAGAAGTTGCATTTGCTCAAAATTTATTCAAAAAATCGAAGAGCACACAAAAACGTGACTAACCTTTTTCAGTTTCCAAAAACAAACTACTAATCGAAATTGGCTGCTAATGCAAATATGATAAACATATGTGTCCGAATTCCCGGTTTTATAGGCGCAGGTTGAGTATTTGAACGGAAAAAACAAACGTTAAATAAAAATAGAGCTCATGAATCAAAAAATTAATTTTGGTAGACAAGCTAAACTACTGGTAATTTGGCAAACCTTTCAACAATATAAGCAACTCTCTAATACATGCCAGCTTCATACGCACACCCCTTCTTACCATTTCGGTACTCAAAAAGTGATATTTTATATAAATCCACAAGGTAGTCCATTTTGTTTTGTGTTAGCGGTTTCGGTCTTTCATCTTCAATATCAGGCTCGTAATCGATATGTTGAAAATCGATTTTATCGATAAAAGCAGTCTTGGCTGTCCATGTGGACATATCATCTGAACTTGGAGACTAGGGCGTTTCGGCACCATCAGGCATTGAAACCGGAAGTATATTTTGTGCATTTCAACGCTGGCTTATTTATTCAACACTCATGCAATCTCTTTTGCAGTGTTTCCTTGTCGGAGCTTTTGCTCAGCTCATCGACGATTGCTTCAGGAAACGGAAAACTCGGATTTGTCTAGTTTGCAGCTTTGGCTAGGTATTGGAAAAGAGTTTTTTGAATTACATTATCTACTTAGTAACTTTCAGATTTTCCAGCTCTTTTTGTTATTTAACCCTCTCTCTTTCTATCACTCTCGCTCTCACTCTTTTGGGTGCTATCCTGGACAAAGTCGTGCAGTTATGTGGATATTTAAAGTTGGGCGTTGGAGAAAGGAAATAAAATAAAATGCAGATTGAATTTGAGGGCGACAACTTTGCTGACAACAGAGTAATATTAGTCACAGTCACATACATGCACACACACCACACACAGATACACACACACACACGCAAAGGGGATGTAAAATAAAAAGTAAGCAAGTAATGCGCCAAATACAAACCCACATGACTTTCTTGCTGCCAATGCGCCCACCCACTGCCAATTCCAGCAACACACACACACACACACATACATAAGTACGATATGTAGTTTGACGTTATCCAACACTAACAACGCCCACCGTTCTCCACCGAGTACAAATGCGAAACGAGATGGGATAAAAACGTTGTCTAGGGACGCCGGGACGGGGGGCGACGTGATCGTATGCGAATGCGATTGTGCGGGTGTATTATGTATTTGGTGCATTTTAAATCGGATTACTTAAAGCAGCATCAACTATGTGCGGCTTTCGCTTTGTTGCTGTCGCCTGACGACGACAACGAGGACGACGCACTGGCAGCAGCTCCTGCTCCTGCTCCTTCTCTTAAGTCCTGTGCGTGTGGGTGTCGCCTCAGTGTTCCCCTGCCTATAAATCGTTTATTATTATTTACAGTTTTCGGTTCTGCTTTGGCAAATATTTTCAAATCACATTGCGACACATCGATAGACACGTGGCATTGCAGTATTCCACCCTCCAATCCCTAACCCGCCGCTGTGTCGCTCTATTGAACTTGGCAAACGTGTTGGCATTTGATGGCAAACGGAAAGCCGATTTGTTGACGTGAGCGGGTTGAGCACATTTTTGGCAAATGGCAATGCCGACTGTCAATCGTTTAGTTAATCAATCAATCAATCAACTTCAATTGAAACCGGTTGCCATTCGCTGACAGCTTATACCAAAACGTAGCTGGGCAAGTGAAAGTTTGGTGTGAACAACTGGAGCCATTTGATTTCGTCTCTTAAGCAAATGCAGGATTGCATAGGTTATCCAGTTTATGCACAATTACAAATTCATGAATTTTGCTCCTAAAAGTTATGAATATTAATAACTATAATAAAATAAGCGCCATATATATAAATATTCACA
This sequence comes from Lordiphosa collinella, assembly GCA_018904265.1. Taxonomy (NCBI): domain Eukaryota; kingdom Metazoa; phylum Arthropoda; class Insecta; order Diptera; family Drosophilidae; genus Lordiphosa; species Lordiphosa collinella. The sequence continues at coordinate 38,224 of JAEIFV010000756.1, forward strand.
AATATAGCATACCTTTAGGGGGGTAAAATTCATGAATTTGTATTTGTGCATAAACGGCGTACGTATGTGTTTTACATCCTTCAAAAGCGTCTTCAAAGCACCCCAACCATGTCTGCCCAGTGAGGCATTTCCGAAGCTTACATTACTTCAATCACAAAGGCTACGGCTACATCATCGAGGCGTGTCCTTAAACTGACCGCAAAAGCTGACCGCGTACCAGGGCCAGTGCCATCATTCCGCTGATCTCTACCCACAAACTTGTTACCTGGGGTCCACTCTCTCCTCATCAACTTGGCTGCTGCTGTTGGCTGCTGGTTAGCAATTTTCAGCCCTTGGTCTTGGGGAGACCAAAGTCAAACTGCAAACTGTTTGCTGTGGAAATAACTTAACCACGCATCAATTTGGTTAATGGTGAGCTGGGATGGGAGGGCAGAGGGAGGGGTTAAAGCTGCCAACCGCAGGCTACAGTCTAAGCGGAAACAAGCGAAGCGCGTGGCCATGTGGCACATGTGTGTGCGCGTGTGTGGGAGAATGTGTTTGTATGTATGTGTAGCAGGTGCATGTGACAGATATGGTTATATACAGAGAAACCTTCTGTCAAACACATGCTTTTTAGTGTAAGAAGTTCTAGCCAAACCTGAGACGGAAATTAAAATACAAAATTATGCCTTAAATTCAATAGTAAAATCTAAGGAAATTTATTTTTACAGACTTCAAACTCGCTGCAGTCGAGTGCCGCTACTCCAAAATACCCTGTACCCTTGATTTTGTGTGTTTCCAAATCTGAAACAAACTTGGTCTGTGTATGGTCTACATCAGAGATCTGCAAGAGGTTTTCTTGACTCGAGTGTACTCGCCCACTTAGTCTAAAATATCCAGCAGCAAACCCACTTATTTTAAAATTCTAAAATATTAACATAAAATATAGTTCAAATGCTTGCTCAAAGTGCAAACTTCTTTATTCAGCGAGGGCGAAATTGTTTTTCTTTCCTGAGCGCCGCACAGCATCGCCGTAGGCAAAATTACAATAACAAAGCGCACAGAATTCGGTTCTGCTGACGTTGACGTCAATGCAGAAGTGTGAATTAGTGATGAATTTGATGAGAAATAAAGGGAACGGACAGCAGCCGAAGACATAACAGAGATTGGACAAACACTAGGCCACCAGTAAAGTAATTCCACAAGAAGCAAGCAAGAGCAAAAAATTACTCATGTGAGAAAGCGACTAATAGAAAATGTTTTGATGGATTTGTTGGTGGATAATTCCACATTCAAATTTTTTGATCTCTCTGTTCGCATGAGTATTAGCAATACGATACGCGAGTGTTTTTGGTACTTCATGTGCGAAACACAAATATTCCGCGAGTAGAAATACTACTATATTCATTTTGTTGCAGTGGTTGGGATACTCGGGTGTGAAAATATCAAAAACTTATACAATGCACTTGTAGTGGCAGTGCACTCGTGGAGAGCTCCGGTATACAACTACCTACATGCAAAATTGTTGACTCAATAGTCTCTCAGATCGGCGAATTCATACGGACAGACGGCTAAATTGACTTAGCTGTTGATGCTGATCAAGAATATATTTGGATAGGAAATGTATCCCTTTCCCTGCTACATACTTCATGATCTCCTTTTACCCATTTTCAATAGGTGCAGGGTTTAAATATTTGGCTTTACAGCTCAAAGGGCCAAGGCGAGCTTCACTTAATCCACAGCCAAAGTTTGAGAACTCAATCGGTAATGAAGGTAACCGGTTGTGTTAAAATTTTTAAAGAATAATTTGGCCCCTGAATGTATAAGACATTGCCAAGCTTGGTGTGAACAACTGGAGCCAGCTTAGATTCGGTTAGGTTAGGTTGTAAAGGCTAAGAGCGACAAGTCGGCTGTAAGGGAGGAGAGGAGGAGAGACTGATCCAGTGTCTCCTTCAACTTAGGGCAGGGAAATAGAAGAGAAGATGTTGTGCGGTTTCTTTCTCCTCTTCGTACCTGAGATAAGACAGTGATCCGTCATGGTACCCACCAGAAGCGATATGTGTTCCCATCTGTGACGTAAAAGCGTGGTAGTACGCTTTTGTTTTAATATTGGCCACGTAAGCACTTAAGCGGCTTGACTGTCTGAGTATATGAAAACGTTTCCTTCTCTGACCTTCTCTTATCAAAAAGATACCGACTGATCAGTCGATTAGACAACATCAAAAACAAATTGCAAACATGTAATAAACCGATGATTTTGACATGTGGAAGACATTCGAAGAAGAAGAAGTGTCAGCTACATATATGAAATAATCTAGTCTTAGAAACAAAGAACAAATTGGACCAGCTGCACAGAAAACGAGTGCGTAAGTTAAAGTCGGTCCTTAATGTTGAATAGCCTACCCTTATGTAAGTTAACAGAGCATTAACATTAATGTGAACATTTCAAAATTAGTAGCGCATGCGACGCCAAAAAGTATGCATCGTTTTTTTTATAACTTTAATAACTCTGCCATTTATTATCCGATCTTTATGAAAATTTTAGAGATTTTTGATATTAGACACATACACTTCACTGCAAAATATAATATCTTGATATCTTTAATATTGTTGGAGTTATTCAACATTTTTTTATGTGGGGGAGAAAGAGGGCGTGGCCAAAATTTGAAATAAAATTTCAATTGTCCCTGCACAATAGGAGTCTACATACAAAATTTGTTCGCTTTAGCTCTTCTGGTCTCCGAGATCTACGTTTTCAAACAGGCAGACGGTCAGACGGACATGGCTATATAGACTCGGCTGTTGATACTGATCAAGAATGTATATACTTTAAGTGGTCGGAGATGCTTTCTTCTGCCTGTTACATACATTTGCACGACTTTATTATACCCTTTTACTCTGCGAGTAACGGGTATAAAAAGGATATTCAAAAATTTCCCGTATCCATTTAGTCTTTAATATCCTTTCAATCATCCAACGGAGCTAAAAATCATCCGAAGGATATGAAAAATGATCATCTTTTGGATTATTTTTTGCTCCTTTGGATGTTAAAATGATATTTAAGACATGTCCAGTCCAAATTTATCTTTTTTGGATTTTTTCTTTTCAATGTAGGCAGAAGGAACAACCTTTCACTATGTTGGATATTGGGACACAACAATATCCCCGGAATCAAAATGGCTGACGAATTGGCACGCAAGGGTGCAGCCACTGCAATGGTAGGCCCAGAACCATACTAAGGCATAGGCCAAAATACTACAAAGGTGTGAGTTAACTCTTAGACAACCTCCTGGGTAAATATTAGGGGTTCGAACCAAGCAAAAGCCTTATAGTGAACCACAAACCCAAAAGTTTCCAAAGATTGATCCAACAGGATCCTGACAGGGCTCCAGGCTGCGAAGTCATCTGTATAAGTTAAGAAGAACAAGCACACAATCCGAATTCCGAGTCGACTTTCGTGTAAACATTTGCATTACATTAGACATTAGAGTCTTAACTTAACAATCTGTTCCATTGAAGAGTGGATTGTCGCAAATCGAGTTGCGTCCTTCCGCAAATCGCAGAATTGTCGTTTTTAAAACCTGCGCTGCAGAGTCAGTGGAATTAAAGTATCCTTTTAAATCAGTAAAATTTTCCCCATATGTTAACTAAAACTGAATTATTGACTTTTTAAGATCGTTTAACATCTTACTTAACTGTTTAATCAGTTTTTTTAAACTTCTATAAATATTGCAGAAAACAAACAGGCTACCAAACCGTTGCTATTCCACTTACTTAGTCGTCGACTTCAGCCAACGCCTTCAAAAATTTTAAATACTGGTTTATAAAATAAATGGTTTAAAAGTAAATAAGGCTTTAAAATTTAATTAGGAGATGGACAACTCTGTCTCTACGTGTACACAAACACGGGCGCTGTCCGCCCCAGCTGTTTTCGAAACCGAGTTCGAAAAGTCGAAACGTAAACAAATCGTTCGGATGGACAGCAAATATAAAACGCTCTTTTCGTTTCGTTTTTACTTCTTGAAAACGTTCGGAATTCGGAACAAGCCTGAAAATTATATTGAAGGTGACACGCATATCAACGGTTACCGGATGAGGAATTGTTTAAGCAGCTGAAACCGATTGATCAATGCCAAGTGGTTTCAATTCGTCAAAAAGAAAAGATCTAGTAGCCACTGACATTCTGTTTACTTTTCATATAAAACTGTGAACTTTACATTAGAAAAAGCAACATGAAAACCGACTCGGAACAGGGCCGACAAGCACACTGCTCTAACGAGGAGCAGACTCAATTGATTTGAGAATCATAGCACATTATAGCTCCCAACAAGTTAGAAACCCGAGAAACCACGAAAATCCTGACATTCGTATAGGAAATAGGGCTGCACGACAGTTGTAACTCAGTAGGCAATAGACCAGGATTGTTCGCGGTGCGCTATTTTCCCAATAATCTTTTTCAGCAGCTTTATTCCCTCAAAATGTTGAACTGAAAGCTGTTGCTAAGAGAGTGTGACTCACCGCGATGTGTGATTGTAAGTGTGTTTGAAGCATAAGCGCAAAGGTTTGGATAATGTAACTAGCTAGCCTTCGGGTTTTGCGTTTCCTTTCACGAACCCAGTACATCGATGTAGTAACTTTTTTTGTATCGAAGGGGAAAGACTTGCCCCTGGTCACACGAAAGGTATTCTTCAATCCTGACATTCGGAGGATTTTCTGAACTGAACAAAATTAGATTTCGTTTTCTACCCCTCGTTTGCCTGACTCACCTCAAGCCTATTTCTCGTCTTCTACAAAAAATTATCTCTCACATAATCTTACTGAACTAAACATAATTGTAGTTTTGTGAGTGATCCACCGTAGCTAGCTCAACTAAGAGCTTGTTGTAATGAAAGAATGGATGAATAAAATCAAAGTTTATCTAAACATATGTAGAAGCCATCAGCAAAATTGAAAAAAAACCAAAAATTTGGCTTAAAGTCCGATGTTGCAAGTTTTTTAACTCAAAATTGTATAGATTACATCCAGGAGTCACCGAAATTTCATTTCTTTGGTTTAAGATCAGCGTTGGGCAAGAAATTTGTATTTGGAAGCAGTCGACGAGCAACAACAGAATAAGCAATCCTTATTAGCGAGGTTCGAGTCGACAAGCCAGTTGCACAATGCAAATATTTGTTAGCGCCGAGGCGCCCGACCGTTCTAAATGGGGCGGCGGGCTTGCGTCTAACGCCGTTACCGAAAATATCCTCGGAGCATGGGTACTTACCCGCGTTTTAGATTATGGCGCTGTACACAAAATTTGAGGACTCCCACCAAGGACAACTTTGGTGTTTCAATCGAGTTTGAACTGTATTTCTTTATAATTGTGTTATAATTGTCCTAGGCTTAGTTGAAACTTATATTGGATTGCTTGACCCAGAATACCAAGAGGAGACTCTGCGCTCTTAGATTCTCGTGGAGTGATTCCGCTTGCGAAGCGTAACCAGATGTTTAAAGCATTCTTAGATCATTGACGGCATGTGTTGCACTTCCGGCAAGAAGGATAATTATCTGGCGCATCTGGATCTGGATGAGAGGCGCACTTCAAGCGAGAATTTTAATACTACGGAGAAGATTTGGTTTGCTGCTGCAATGGAGCAGTCCGAGTCACCAGATTGCTACGGAAAATGAAAGGCATTTCTAAATGAATCTGTTCTTAAAATTCACTGCTTCTCTGCAAGTAGCAGTTTGGTTACGGACACAACGATAAGAGTGAGCGAAAGACACTTTCAGTTCTGTTTTTGCTCAATTCAATTGCTCTCAGGCAAAGATCGCTTTTTTCGTTTCTGATTGTCTCATGTCATTCACTGACCTTTTTGCCAAGAGCAAACTTCCAAAGTGACTTTTGGTCTCACGGACCAGCTACAATGGGACAATGGAGCACTACCTTAACCTTAACGCCGCGGCACCATTTGCGTGTTATCACTGTATATACGTATGGGAAAAACATATTCAACAGTTGCTCGAAAGCGGAGGAGATGATGTGGGGAGGGGGCTGGGGGAGCTCTGCGCTCAAATATTATTACAAATGGCCATAGATACAGATACAAAAGTGAAAAATGGCAAATGCTTGGCATTTAGTAGGGATTTTTGGCTACAGGCTGGCAAACTGCATTCGCTCCATTTGCCAATCCCCCCGGCAACAATGTGCAAATCTCGTTAGTGAAATGATAGTCACACACACACACACACGCACACATTTATATGCATGCATGTATGTGTTATGTGTGGAAAATTTATGCATGTGGCGGCTGCAGCTGCAGCTGCAACAACAGCAGCAGCAGCAACACCGGAACTGCACTTATGCCGCACTTCTATTTCCGCTGCATTTTGCTGTTTGCCAGTTTCGATGTTTTATGCGTTTCACAATTTCCCAACGATAAAGATTGATTCGTTCGCCTCGAGTCTCCTCCCTGGCACACTAATTGCTTATAATTCACGACTGTCTCAACTTATCTCACTTTTCTCTACAAAAGTTACCACAAGAATTCTCTAAATCTGCTGAAAACACGAGTTGATGGATGGATGGATGGTTGGCTGGATTGAGTGCAGGCAAAATGCATACAAAATTGAATTCAGGGCCTAATTGAAAGAGTGTGAATGCAAAATTCAATAAATGACCAAAGCCAAATTGATTGATTGGCATTGTCGTCTATTAAGTTGCCAAATGAATTGACAAATCACATAAGCTCATCTCATATGAATGATTCTGTGTGTGTGTGTGTGCTTCTTTGTGAAGAGTTCTAAAATTAAGTATTTGTAATAGGGTCAATTCACATTTACAAGCATTTCCCATTAGCTGAATGGCTACTCACAAATTTGTTTAATTAATGTTGCTAAATTGAAAGCAACATTTGCCAACCGCGAGGGATGGTTCTAGAATCAGTGTCTCAAGACTGGATTGGTGTTTAATAAACAATGTACCATATGCCTTTGGTTAATTTTTGGTCGATTAATCATGCCTTTCATCCGACATTAGAAGTAAATCTTAATATGGACGAACCGCTCTTTCAAGCATCCTTTTCTGACAAAAAACAGAACTTTTGCTTTCGAAAAGCTGATCTTTGATTTCTTAACTCTGCTTTAAGTAACCCTGATTGGCCTTTCCTTGATTGTCACCTGCTTATCGTACATAATAAAACAAGAAAGTAGACCAAACCCGACTATAATATACCTATGAAGTGCTGCCCATCATCGTTGCGAACGGTGCAGCCCATTGTTGTTTGTTTTCCTTATAACTCGCCATTCCGTTGGACCGATAAATAATCCGGATTAATAAATATGTCCAGAAAGAACGAACGTTCTATCTATTAAACTGTGGGAGATATGACGTTTTTAAATATACTCTGTGTACCTCTGGTACAGAGCTTAAAAAAATAGTGTGAGTGTAGTATTTGACACTCAGTACTCGATTCTAAGTGGCCGGGTAGTGCGTCAAACGGGAATGTGGCGTTCCGATGGTAGGAGATACTATCAATGACCAGGCAGCGAGGTACCTGGACAAGGTAGCTGCCCACCCATACAACCTCGCCAGGCGCCTACTCCGCACGCGTAGGATAAATGGAATAAGGGCAAGACGCAGGCTCCAAAGGATCCACCCAGGTGACCTGGATAATCGCAGGATCTAGCATAAACACTTCACAACAACCAGAATAAACACAACCTAACTATGACCATATCTTACCGACTAGAAACACATACTCACTCAACCCTTTACCAACCTTATACTACTTAAGCAAATTTCTTAAAGTTAAGTTAACAGTTAACGACAAAAATAACAACTGATACAAGTAAGCAAAAAATAATCCTAACCAAAATACAAACACAAAAACTTGTCACACTACATTCAACCTTAGATGTTAAAGACCTTACAACTAAGCACACACAAAAACAAACCCCCAAACATGAACAAAATAAAACTTAGAAAACCCTCCCCCTACAATATAAGTTAAAATAAAAATAACAGTAACCCGCTAAGCCGGGTGGCTCAGCGGCTAGTGTGCGCGACTGCTGTGCATGAGGTCGTGGGTTCAATCCCGCCTCGGAACATCTAATGAAAAAATTTTTTCTTTGAATAAAACTTTACACCCGGCCACACCTCTTTGCTGTTGGCGCCAGCATTGCAGTAATTAGCCATGAAAAGCTTTTCAAACTGCCGTTCGGATTCGGCGTTAAATTGTAGGTCCCTTTCTCTTGTTGATTGAGAGATTGAGAGAGGCTCGGCTTTGGGCCTTTGGGGCTGTGTCATCTTGACAAGCTTGTTTTACTTTTACTTACTCGATTCTCAGTACTCGATAAAAAGTTCTCGATACTCATTACTAGTTTCTAAGTATTCGATACTAAGTACTCGATATTAAGTACTCAATACTCAGAATTTGATACTCAGTGCTCGATTCTATATACTCGATACTTATTACTCAATACCAAGCACTCGATACTCAGTATTGGATACTTTGTACTCGATACTAAATACTCGATACTTATTCTTCGATACGAAGCTCTCCGTACTCGCTTCTAAGTATTCGATACTGAGATTTCGAGACTAAGTATTCGGTACTTAGTACTCGATACTAAATATTCGGGTGAAAGTACTTGATGATAAATTTTAGATACTCAGTATTCTGTGTGTTTGTTTTTGTCTTTGATTATGTCTTTGTTATTGTCTTTGTTTTTGTCTTTGTTTTTATACCCTTGCAGAGGGTATTATAAAATTGTCCGGATGTTTGTAACGCATAGAAGGAAGCATCTCCGACCACATAAAGTATATATATTCTTGATCAGCATGACGAGCTGAGTTGGTTTAGCCCTTGTCCGTCTGTCCGTCTGTTTCTATGCTATCTCCTCAGTCAGTTTAAGAGCTATCTTCACCAAACTTTGCACGAAGTCTTTTGGTACAAATACGCTGCACATTTGTCGGAACCGGCCGGATCGGATAACTATAGCATATAGCTGCCATAGGAACAATCGGTCGAAAAACTAGTTCTAGTGAGAAAAACTTTTTTGTTTTTAATGGAAACGCCTCAATAGTACGTATATCATAGTTTACTATCCCTTCCCAGGATTTCACTAAGTTTGGTCGATATCGGATGACTATAGCATATAGCTCCCATAGGAACGATCGGTCGAAAAACTAGTTCTAGTGAGAAAAACTTTTTTGTTTTTAATGAAAACGTCCTTTTTATTGGCATACACTTAATTTATATACTTTTGACACATTTCTACAAAGTTTTATCAAAATCGGATGACTATAACATATAGCTCCCATAGGAATGATCGGTCGAAAAAAGTTCTAGTGAGAAAAACTTTTGTTTTAAATGACATCGCCTCCAAATTTCGCAATTAACAGTGTATTATGCTTTTCCATGATTTCACCAAGTTTAATAGAAATCAACATCTTTTTGCTTCGAAATCAGACATCTTATTAGATCCCATAGAAAATAACCAAAAAGTAGTACTTAGAAAAACTTTTTTGTTATCAATTGGAAGCTGCAAGGGTATACAAAACTTCAGCCGTATTTCTTTTCCCTTTTTTTTTAGTTTGTTTTTTGTTTGTTTTTGTTTTTTGCTTTGTATTTGTTCATTGTTTTTGTCAGTAAAAATTTCATTTTCATTAGAAGATGAACATGGTAAGAATGCTTTCATTCATTAATTCTTTTTGATGATTATTCAATTCTGCAATATAAAAGATTTTCCATTAGTGACATACACAATTTGTTATCTTTATAAGAACGCACCCATAAACTTTTTAATGAACTGACAGTGCGTTTTTAGCGCAACGCTTGGAAATTATTTAAAATTACTACCGAAATTATGAGTCGGTGGTCGCAACTCAAAGTGCGCTTACTCCAATTTTCGGAAGTAATATCCGCCCAACCGACAGTCTGCTATCGTGCTATCGTGAATAAATTCGAACCGAAGAAAATATCGCAAACGTAAATGTCGACTCTACGTGGTTCTCAAGAATTGCACATCGCTTAAACGACACTGGCGTATTTCACGAAAAGATTTCGGCTAACATGCTTACAGGATCAAATTGAATCAGGAATTACAGCCACTTGATCATTTGAATCGCCGAAACTTCTCCAATTAGACTCTGGCAAAGCTTGTAGAAATTTTTTTAAGTTCAATTTTTAAGCACTTCTTTACCTTAATTCATTTTTTACCAGGAAGTTTTCTCTAATATAATATGATAAATAGGGAGTGTAAGCACGAATTCTTTTCAAGCCGACATTTTCTGTTTTTGGGAGTACTTACACCTAAGGTTTCTAAATAGACGCAAAGCAATCCTCTCCTTTTAAGGAGGAAAGGTGAAAAGCTGATTGGTCTAAAGTCGTTGACGTGTTATGGTTCCAAAAGAAGAATGTGAATTAAAGTCATATATAAAAAAGCGAGCCATCAACTAACGCCTCCTCCACTTTTTTTTACTAACCAGTTAAGTGGAGCTTGTGTGGCCAACACATTTAGGCGAAACCATTTACCATGCACAAATATTATGTTTTCTATTTGAAAACTGAAATGGCCACCCAACTTATCGTTCAAACGTGCCGATTCCTTAAGCATTTCCGTCTGAATTTCTATCGACTCTTGAAATCTTTTCATTTGATATGGAATCCCAGGCCTGGGCCAAGCATTTATCAGGCATTTTTATGATGCATCAAAATCGCACAACTTGAAGTTATTTATACATATTTACAATGGGAAGGAGATCAGAAACAGAACTCACATCGCAACGCAACGCATGCCGAATGCCTCAATATTGAAAAGTTACGATAATGTGGCTGAGACGTAGGTGGGGGCTAGTTTTGTGGCTTTCAAGGAGAGGCGTGTGTGTGAGTGTGTGGCTCGTTATTTTTATAGATTTGTGTGGGTGTGTGTGTGTGTTTTTGACAAATAAGCAATTTATAAATCATTTTTATTTCTATTTCTTAGAACTGAACACTTGCATTCCACTCACCCAAAGTGAAGAGCGAGCTAGAGCGCTCGCTCTATTGATTTATTTGTATTTATGTTATAGATACAATATTCCGTGTATATGCAATATGTTATATGCACATCCAGCAGCAACAACAACCACATAAACAAATAAAAAACACAATTCGCGACCCAACACCACTGACCCAAATTTCCAATCACCACACGGGGCCAAAACAAAACCAAAAAAAAAAACCAAATAGTGTAAAATTCCGTTTTGCATTTGGTCCCAACATTTTGCACAAACTCATTCGGTTAGAATGAAGTCGCCAGTCGCAACCAGATATTGATGAGCCAACGGGCAGTTTTATCGACAAGAATCAACCGGAAATTAATCACAGTTGCCCGGCTACTTACTTGGCTTTGGCTGACTTTGTCAGTTTTCAAGAGGCCAAGACATTTCACAAAACGGAAAGGTAGGAAATGTTCCGTGTGCTACATACATACCTATACATACGTAGGTTGGTGAAGAGGTAAGAAATTGATAGAAAAATGTGAATTGAATTGAATATTAGAAAACTTGACTTTAGTGACATTTGAACCATAGCTAGGGCTGTTCCAGAATAGTGCTGAATGGAGAATATTGACTATTTTATAAATATTGCTGAAAGTTGGTTTGTCTGTGTTTTTTTTTTTGCCTTCTTGGTTTTTGCAGTTCCCAACTGCTTAAAGCAACGATGGCCCGGAGAGAAAAAAGGGAAACCAGCAGCCAGCATCGGTGCCTACTGAAGAGGAAACTGGGAAGTTTCTGAAACCGTACTGTATAGGCAACCAGCTCTTTTTGGTTTATCAATGCAGAAGTTGTTTACAGTTGAGAACAAATGCAACTTTTTCGGGACCTCCAGCCAGCTAAACTCGCTAACTAGTTAAGTAATATCTAAATAACCCATATAAACTTACACTCAGAAAAAAAATTCGCCATGAATTTTAGAAAATCGCCTTATTTTTTTAAATTTGCCCTGGTATTTAGAAAAATTTTCTAATAAACATAAAAAGTTTTCTGAAACTAAGAAAAAAATATGCCATAAAAAGCTTTTTAGAAAAAACTTTTCTAAAAACAAGAAAAGGCCAGATTTTTCTAATAATTAGGGCGCATTTCTCTAAAGTCTTTTTCTTAAAAATAAGGCAAAGTTAATTTTAGAGAATAGTAGCCCTTAAAGAGAATACTGTAATTTCTTAAAAACAGAAAAATTTTCTTGAACTAATTTTCTTAAAAATATGGCGATAGTAGCCGTTGCTTTGGGAAAAAAAGGTGTTCGATTTCAGGAATTTTTGCTCCACTGCAAAAATATAAGTAGGCCATTCAGAAGTTCCACTTTAACGCTGTGAAATATAGCCTAACCGTCTAAGCGGCCGCCATCGTTGCGCGCAACAAAGGTCTTGGGTTCTAATCCCAGTCAGGCCCTGAAAATTTTTATTTATTTAATTCAAGCGAAGCGGACCTGGACCTGGAGCTGGACCGGTGGTGGACTTGGACCTAAACCGGTGGTGGCCATGAAGGTGGACCTGGAGGTGGCCATGAAGGTGGACCTGGAGGTAGCCATGGAGGTGGACCTGGAGGTGGCCATTGAGATGGACCTGGACCCGGTTGTGGACCTGGACCCGGTGATGGACCTGGACCCGGTGGTGGACCTGGACCCGGAGGTGGACCTGAACCGGTGGTCTTAAACAATTTTTTCTGCTTTTAAGACAATACCTTTTCTCTTACTAAGAAAAATTTGTCTCTATATTAGAAAAAAATTTTTATATTTTAAGAAAATAGTTTTCTATGATTCACAAAGAGATTCTAATTCTAAAAAATAGGGGAAAGTTAAATTCGGCTCGGCCGAAGTTTTGTATACCCTTGCAGCTTCCATTGAAAACAAAAAAGATTTTCTAACTAAGACTACTTTTTGGACCTTACTTTTCTATGGGATCTATACTATTTAGATGTCTGATTTTGACCAAACTTGGTGAAATCATGGAAAAGCATAATACACTGTTAATTACGAAATTTGGAGGCGATCCCATTTAAAACAAAAGTTTTTCTCACTAGAACTTCTTTTTCGACGGATCATTCATACTGCAGCTATATGCTATAGTCAACCGATTCTTATAAAAATTTGTAGAAATGTGTTAAAGAATATAAAAAAAAGTATATGCCAATAAAAAGGACGTTTTCATTTAAATTTTAAAACAACAAAGTTTTGCTCACTCGAACTTGATTTTCGTCCGATCGTTCCTATGGGAGCCATATGCTATAGTCATCCGATTTCGACCAAACTATGTAGAATTGTGTTAAAGTATTCAAAATAAGTGTATGCCAATGATAAGGATGGTTTCATTAAAAACAAACAAGGTTTTCTCACTCGAACTAGTTTTTCGACCGATAGTTCCTATGGCAGCTATATGCTATAGTCATCTGATCCGGCCGGTTCCGACAAATGTGCAGCGTATTTGTACCAAAGTTTGGTGGGGATAGCTTTAAAACTGACGGAGGAGATAGCATAGAAACAAACAGACAGACAGACAGACGGACGGACGGACAGACGGACAAGGCTAAATGAACTCAGCTCGTCATGCTGATCAAGAATATATATACTTCATGTGGTCGGAGATGCTTTCTTCTATGCGTTACTAACATCCGGACAATTTTATAGTACCCTCTGCAAGGGTATACAAATCTCCAGATAACGTACACTCTAAACACCTTTGCTGTGAGTTGGACCATAGCTGGCTTCAGTCAATAAATTAGTCCCACACAGAGGGAAAAAACATTGGACTCAAAATGAGCACATTCGGTCACAAAAACTAATCATGACCGGATTTTCTTACTTTAAGAACAATTTCTCACTTCAAGAACTTTTTTTTGAGAACGCAAAATCTTGATATGAGTTGATATGTTCCGTTTTTGAGAACATTTTAATATTAAAAAAAAAAAAAAAGGTCCACGGTACACAGGTCCGTCCAGTGTCCAGATCCAGGTCCACTCACTGTCCAAGTCAGTCCACTGTCCAGATCCAATGTCCATGTCCGCAGAGACATCGCTCGTACAACACTCCACCCGCCTTGGCTTTTTAATATTTATTAAATAAATAAAAGTTTTTGTCGGACCTCACTGGGAGTAGAGCCCAAGACCTTTAGTGCGCGTAACGACGGCGACGCGTCGTAGACGGTTAGGCTATTGCCATGCGTCTGAAGACGCACGTCTGAATGCCTTCATATACTTTTCGGTGGGGTGGTTGAGGTGAGCTGAATTGTGCTCATTTCAAGAACATTCGGAACATTTGTGCTCAAATATTTGAGAGAACATTCTGTTCACATTTTGAGATGAAGAAATCTTATTTCTCGTATATCTGGGTTCTTATTGTACATTTTGTAATTTTATATTCTGTTTGACTGACCATTGTTAAACCTTCACAATAAATAAAATAAAATAAATAAATAAAAAAAAAACAGGATAAACTGACTAAGTATATTGCTAAGTAAAACAACAACAAAATTTAACAAAGACTTTTAGATTTCCAATATAAATTCCAAAGTACGCAAAAATGCAGCATGAAGGACAGACGAACATGGCTTGATCGACTCGGCTGTAGATGCTGATCAAGAATATATATAGTTTACGCAATTCTTAACATTTCCGCATTTCAAGTTTTTTCAGATTAATCATTGCAATCACGAGAAAATTAAAAAAAAAAACAAATTTTCTCCGTGTTACTGATTCTACCGTTCCAAATTCGTTGCTCATTTGAAATTCAAGCTACGATAATGAAGTGGTAAATATTTGAATTAAAATGTTTAAATACGTTTTGTTTTTTTCAAGAAATTAAAAATGGTGTTATGGGCGAAACTTTATAAAAGAAATCTAGAGGAATTTCCATTAGGAAACTTAGTCGGATATCGCAGAAAAGTAGCTTACATTTCATGGTAAAATATAAGTGTATTCGATCCATCTCTTACTTTTTAGCTACAACTTCTCTTCCTCGCCAATGTCATTCTTCCAGCAATATCCAAAACTTTCAACGCAGCCGGCGGCATTTTTGAATTCATATTTGTGCGCGCCACTCACATGTAAGCAACAGGGTTGTCAAGAACAAATTATAATTTCGTGGCTCAACAATTTTAAATTTTGTTTCAATTAATTGAGTTTTCATTATTAAAATGAATTCATAGCTTGCAACTCAGTGTCTGCCAAATAAACACTTTTAGAAATTGTTTAGAAACCGCAAAATAAAAGCGGAGTCCAATAATTATTTTCAAAGTCTACAACCCTATCATGGCAGCAACACCTACCAGTCAGCTGTTTTTTGCCATTCGCTTCATGCAACTCCGAAGCAAACTCCGAAAACTGAAATGAAGTTTATCGAAAACTTTTGATAATTCCTAGCTTCTGCTGTCACACTAAAGTATTGGCCTTGTCATTCTCGTTCTCTTTCTGTTTTAGTTTTGATTCAGAGTCCGAACAACAAGAAACTAAGAAAATTTTTATTATTATTTTAATTTGGAGATTTTCTTAAAGATTTTCCATTCATTCAATATGCCGGCTTTAACACGCAAGGATTATCGCATGGCCATGATGTCTTGTCTGGACTGGCAGCCGGGCAAATGTCCGGTGGGGAACTGCGAAATGTGGATTGCACCCAATCAGCTGATGGCTCATCTGGTGGGCGAGCATGTGGGTTACCAGTTGCGCTTCGTCGCGCGCCTCTTTGACAACCAGGTGGACACCGTTTTTATGGACTTGATCGATTGTCTGCCACACGTCACGTATGCCGTCAAATTGCTACTCTTTGGCGGTAAGCTGGACTTGGAGGACGGTGAGCCGGGCAAGACACTGCTGGCGGTACAGAACGACGGTCTGCCGCCCATATTCCAGGTGATGCGCAACTATTTGCCGATGGTGCTGTGTGTTCACATGCTCACCGATCCGGACAAGCCCGATTCCATACTCTATTGCTTCTGGCTGATCGGCGGCGTGGTCACCGAACGCATCTGGGTGAGCATGCAGCTAATCGATAGCCAGGGCCACAGCACTGGCAAGCATTTGCGTGTGATGCGCAGCTTCACTCAGAATCATCAGATCAACTCGGTCAAGGCCGACGAGTGTCTGATTGTGAACCAGCAGGACCTGAAGTTCAATTCGACCATTTCGATGCAAGTGGAGGCCTTTGAGCCTGAGGACGATGATGACTAGAACTAGGATGATGGGCAGTAGATTTGAATTAAAAATGTAAATTGGACTAAAATAAATGGAGAATTGTATGGAAGTAATGGGGAAGTATTTTTGTAAGTGCACCTAAAGAAAAAACAAGCAGCTGCTACTAAATATTCACGAAGAATTAGGAGATTCCTTCCGCTTTGTATAAATGAATGTAATTTGGCTAGACAGAGCCCCAAAAGACCATAGCCGAAGCTCCACTCAATCTCTTGGCTTGTGCTCTTCTAACTATTCGCACAAGAGAAAGGGACCTACAGCTTAACGCCGAGTCCGAACGGCAGTTTTGAGAAGCTTTTGCATGGCTAATTACTACAAGGCTGGCACCAACAGCAGTGAGGGGTGACTGGGGGTATGTAAGTTAATTCAAAGAAAAAACTTTTCATTAGATGTTCCGAGGCGGGATCGAACCTACTACCTCTTGCACAGCGGTCGCGCACACTAGCCGCTGAGCCACCCGGCCCGCTTTTAGCTGACAAAAAATTCCAAATCTGAAACAAACTCGATTTGAATCGGGTATACACCTACCTACATGCAAAAATTTGTGGCTCAATCTCTTATAGTCTCTGAGATCGACGCGTTGATACGGATAGACGGACAGACGGACATGGCTAAATCGACTCGGCTGTTGATGCTGATCAAGAATATATAAGGTTGTCAAAAAAGTCTTGCGGTATTTTTATTGAATTTTCAATTGTTCATAAAATTGGTTATAATAATGCGATTTAAGTCAAATATGCGCCGTTTTGTTCGATGACGAGTTCCCAACGAGATGCCAACTTCATAATGCCCCTCTTATAGAAGCTCGCTTCCCTATTGGCAAAAAACTCGGAGAGCCAATTTTCACAGGACTCTCTTGTGGCCAACTTCCGACTACCAAGCTCGTTCGCCATGGACAGAAATAGGTGGTAATCACTTGGTGCGAGATCCGGACTATACGGTGGATGCAAAAGAACCTCCCATCCGAGCTCCCGGAGCTTCTGGCGCGTCACCAAAGATGTGTGTGGCCTGGCGTTGTCCTGATGGAAGACAATTCGGCCTCTGTTGACCATAGGGGAGCAGCTCATAGTGGATGATTCCCTGCCAATCCCACCAAACACACAGAAGAACCTTTCTGGCCGTCAATCCAGGCTTGGCCACCGTCTGGGCAGCTTCACCGCTTTTCGACCACGACCGTTTGCGCTTCACGTTGTCGTAAGTGACCCACTTTTCATCGCCAGTCACCATCCGCTTCAAAAACGGGTCGATTTTGTTGCGATTCAGAAGCGATTCGCATGCATCCATACGGGCAAAAATGTTTTTTTTGCGTCAAGTCGTGTGGCACCCATACATAGAGCTTCTTTTTTGAATCCAAGCTTCTTGAAATGGTTTATAACGGTTTGATGACTCATGCCCAGCTCTTGGCCGATGCTACGGCTGCTACTATGCCGGTCTCTTTCGATCAATTCAGCGATTTTATCGCAATTTTCGACGACAGGCCTTCCGGACCGTGGCGCATCTTCGACCACCTCTGCACCAGAACGAAAACGTTGAAACCATCGTTGTGCGGTGGAAATGGAAACTGTATCGGGTCCATAAACTGCACAAATTTTATTGGCAGCATGAGATGCATTTTTGCCTTTATCGTAGTAGTACTGTAAAATATGCCGTATTTTCTCATTATTTTGCTCCATGTTTGCGACGCTATAACTCACGAACGCCTAAAGCAAACAAAAAGCTCTAGCGTGAATCGATGCGACGAATAAAACTAGAACTACGCGCTTGCAAAGACAAGCTTGCGGAAATACAACCTTATATATACTCGCAAATGCTTCCTTCTACCTGTTACATACTTTTGCACAACTTCATGATCCCCCTTTTCCCATTTTCGATGGGAACAGGGTATAAAAAGAACCAAGGACGACCGGCATTTAAATCGTTATAACTCGCGGCTTATCAAAAAAAATAGTTTCCAAATTTTTCCTGTGGAGGGAAATTTTATTGAATCAGCTCCCTCTTTCTGTTCTCTTGCAGTGTTCAATTGAATGTGAGGATCTGAGGATCTGATCTGAGTAAAAAATAGGGGAAAGTTAACTTTTTGGCAGGTTGTTTTTTTTAACTAAGACTGCTTTTCGGACCTTACTTTTTCATGGGAGCTATACTATAAAGAAGTCCCATTTCGACCAAATTAAGTGGAATCATGGAAAACCAATAACAACCTAACATGTACATTTTTTAAGGGGGTCTTCTTTTTGGACTTTTTTTTGCATTTATTTATAGCTTGGATATTCAAAAAATATCCCCCAAAAGGATTTTCGAAAACTCGAATTAGTTTAGGAGATATAGTCCTTTTAGTGACCCAATGTGACCTAAATTCCCAAGCAACTGCAAACTTAAGGGGGTCTTCTCATTGAGCAACTTTTTTTAAACCCTCGTATTTTGACCTATGCGTTAAGTTTTCTCCGGTTCTACCGGACCGATTTTGATGAAACAAAGTGAATTCGACGGAGAATTGTCAGCTCTTTAAAAACTGCATTTAAACATTTTAGATTTTTTTTTTCCAAAAAATTACTTCAAACTTTTAACTGGCGGCCATGATATCTCCAGTTCAACTGAACCGATTTTCATGAAACAAAGTGGAATCGACGCAGAATTGTCACCATTCTCGGCTGAACCTCGACCATAATTTTAAAAAAATTTTTACTATTTTTTTTTACACTAAACTACAAAAAAAAAGCCCGAAATTGAAATTTTTTTTTTGAATGGCCGCCATTTTGTCAAAAAAATCACAAAATTAAGTTTGAGGTTCAGCCGAGAATTACATCTATACTGATTATAACCCCGTTTTTTTTTCATTTCGGACGCTCCGGAGACCCGGAATCGTGGCCGCCGTGACGACACCTTTTTTTTTTAACCACCAACTTTGAAGTCTCATTACTTTTTGAACAGCCCTCGTATCGAGGCAAAAAAAATATTTTTATTTACTTTGAACCTTTTGTAATACAATAAATAAAAAAAGTTTTCAATTATTCTATGCGTTTTCAAATAAGAATTTTTTTAAAAAGGGTCCAAAAAACGGGTTTTGAATGAGAAGACCCCCTTAAGGCGATTCCGTTTAAAACAAAAAGTTTTTCTCACTAGAACTTCTTTTTCGACCGATCATTTATACTGAAGCTTTATGCTATAGTCATCCGATTTTGACTCCGATTTGTGCATATAAAACATATAGAAGCCAATTTCGAGGACATTTCCATTGAAAACAAAAAAGTTTTTTGCACGAAGTCTTTTGGTACAAATACGCTGCACACTTGTCGGAACCGGCCGGATCGGATGACTATAGCATATAGCTGTCATAGGAACGGTCGGACGAAAAACTAGTCTTTGTTAGAAAAACTTTTTAGAAACCGACAGACGGACAGGGCTAAATCAACTCAGCTCGTCATGCTGATCAAGAATATATATACTTTATGTGGTCGGAGATACTTTCTTCTATGCGTTACAAACATCCGGACAAATTTATAATATAGGATATAAAAAATTGCTTTTTGCTCCGAATTTGATGAATTTTTCAAAAGCTTAATTTTTTTGACGTGACAACGTCTTATAATTCGATAGAGCCGGCTGCACGCACGAAAAAACATGACTCATGCGTCGTTACCTCGCTTTGAGGCGTTCCATGTACTAATACATACACACACTTCACACATATAGCTCAGCAGACCAACGCATTGTTGTTGTTTCAACAGGCCTACACTCTCTGTGAGCTGTGCTTAGTTGTAATTTGACATTTGTAAACAGAGAATGGCTCTCAGTACGCTCTCCCTGTGGAGACGATCAACGGAAAAGTCTTATTTTGTTTTGGTTATAAGCAGATTTAAAGTTTCTGGTCTAACGGAAATCGAATTGACAAGAAATTTTTGGAGAAGGCTGCTAATAAAATGAAGTTTGGAGCGTAAACAATAATTAATATTGTTTAAAAAATTTGTTATATTGCTAATCCTATTTGATATGTTCGTCTTCCTTTTATTAAAATAAGGGCAAAAATTGTATTGCTATTATTTATTGTTTTATAGCGAATAAAGATCGGTGACATGCAGTTTCCATTTAACCAAAAAATGAGTGCAAAAATAGTCAGTATTCTTCGGTAAAATCGATCAGATACAGGAAAGGTACATTTTAAGATTCAATGGGAAATTCACTAATCAAATTTAAATACACCGAGCACAATGGGAGACTGTGCTGTGATTTTGAGATTGAATCGGTATTACATCGAATCGGAAATACACGAAATATGGATTTATTGCCTGTTAGGGTCAGGCACTATCACTCCGCTACAAAATCCCGTTAAAAAATAAATGTATACATTTTGTTTCTTCACACTTTCCTTGGGCCTTCCCCAAGCGACATTTTCCATAAAGCATTAAAAATTATTCCTTCTCTCCTTCCTATACATACAAATCTATTAAACAAATGAAATTAAAATTTTCTTTTTGAAAAATGCTACCATTCCATCAGATTTTCTTAAGACGTTGTCACGTTCAACTATTGTCAGTAAACCGACTTTACAGACAACCAATTTTTTTGAATGGCATTTTAAAGCAATTTTTTGAGATTCGTCAGTAATTTTTAAAGTCAGTTCACAGCAATGTTGCCAATTTGCAAACCGAACTATGTATGACTGTATGTATGTACATATGAAGGTGCGCCACACACACACACACACACACACAAATATAAGTATGCACCTGACTTTGCTAGCCAGCGTCAGAATTGCACAGGCCATGTTCAGTGGAGAAAACTTGCGGCACACTTTGACATTTTGCCGCATGTTGAATCAAGTGAAAACCCAATTACATGTCCCCGCAACATACACACACACACACACACACACACACAGATACATACATATCTGGCCCGCTTGGCTGGCGACAAAACGAAACGTGCAGACAAGTTAACATTTTTGGCCAACTCCGCCACTTGCCAGGTGAGTGGGTGATTGGGTGGGTTAGTGGGTGGGTGGTTCAATTCTGCTGCATTTGGGGTGCATGCAAATTATTGTTGCAATGAAACTTAAGCTGCTTAAACTTCTTCGCTGCTTCTTCTTCGTGTCGCTCTCCTGGCTAAAGTCAAGTTAAAGTTTAAGGAGTGGAAATGATAAAGACATCGTGGTTAAGCAAATTTGCAAAGTTAAAGCGAAGCGAACCAAAGTTGAACCCCCGAATTGATTGGGAAATTGGCGATCCATCTTCTGAATTGAAATCCGCAATGGTCATGTTAATTGTCTGATAAGCACCCGCCCCCGCCCCTACACCGTTTCTTCTGAATGAAATGAAAATGATTTCTGCTAATTAGTCCGAAAAATGTGCCATAAAATAAATGACACAAATGCGAAATTAAATGGCAAAGCAACGAGCCAACAAAGTGGCATCCGAGCAGGGACCGTTTGATTGATGTCCTTGTTTTAGTTGTGTTTGTGTCATCCACACGGGCTGACCGAAAGAGCCAAAGCCAAACAAGCGACAGATTCGTGTTATTTCGTTCACCACAGCAACGGGAGGAATGGCATATGCTCCCCTCCTCCCACCGCTCATAATAACTCCATATTAAATTCATATTTTGCCCATTTGCCGGCACACATGATTACGCACTGTCCCCCGTCCCCACACATATAATAATGCCATATCGAATTCAACTTAATCGAGACGCGGTAGTCAAATGTCTTTACACTAGATTACCCCGCAACGTCGCGTTCGGCATGCCCCACTCCCTCCCGCCATTACGCACAGGCCGAGGCCAAAGGGTTCGCTTCCTGTTTCTTGTCGTATCAATTTCGCATATTTTATATGGAGACAAAACGAAGAAGGCGCGATTGGAAGCTATGGAAATTGCCAGGGTGAACAAATCGAATTGAACCCTCCTGTAAAGTAAACAAAATCAATTGGATTAAAGGGGGGGCATGGGCGGAGAGGGGTAGAGAAAGCAAGCGAGATGATTGGGACAAATGCAAATAGTAAGACAGAGGCTTCAATTGATTTAAGTAAAAAGTAAAAAAATGCTGCGCAAATTACTCTGAAATGGTTTTAATTTCATATCAGTTGAATTACTTCTATCCTTGGGTTGAGTTTGAACTAGGGTTGTCGGATATTTCAAAAATATCTATATCGATATTTTTGACGATATTGAAAAAGTATCATTTCGATATAAATATTTTGGGGTAAAAAATAGAGGGAAGTTAACTTCGGCTCAGCCGAAGTTTTGTATACCTTTGCAGTACTTTTCGGACATTACTTTTCTATGAAAACAATACAGAAGTTCGATTTTGACCAAACTTAGTGGAATAATGGAAAAGCATAACAAACTAACAGTTTCGAAATTTGGAGTTTTTCTCACTAGAACTTCATTTTCGACAGATCATTCGTACTGCAGCTATATGCTATAGTCATCCGATTTTGACTAAACTTTGTAGAATTGTGTTAGAGTATATAAAATAAATATATGCCAATGATAAAGATGTTCCCATTGAAATCAAAAAGTTTTTCTCACTAGAACTAGTTTTTCGACCGATCGTTCCTATGGCAGCTATATGCTATTGTCATCCGATTTTGACCAAAATTTGTAGAACTATGTAAAGCATTCCAAATGAATAAATGCAAATTTTTAGGACATTTCCATTGAAAACAAACAAGGAAGAAAGTCGGTCAAGCCCGACTATATTATACTCTGTACCAGTTGCGGTCGCCGCTCGCATTTGCTCCCGATTATATTATATAAAATCTGTATCCAGGGAACACCACGAGGAGGCCATTGCAATAGCAATGGGGTCGATATATGAATAAAGACCTACGATTCGACTTGAGTTGCTTAAATACTTATCATTTAAGGTGCTGCTACATACTTTTGCACAATCTTATTATACTCTATGTACCTTTGGTACAGAGTATAATTAGGAGAGAGAGGTAGAGGATTGGCAAGCGCCGCAGACAAAAAAAAACTTTTGCATTTTGCATTAACTTAAATATTAAAGAATCGAAAGGTTACAGGTTTGTGTCTTGACATTTATATTTTCTTTTAACTTGATCTTTGTAAATTTTCTTTGGAGGGTTGTCTTTAGATAATAGATAGTTTCCTTCTTGTTTGTAGGCTTCTATTTGTTTGTAAATTGGTTTCGATTTGCCAACTTCATAATTTTTTACAAATTCGTTTTCAAAATTTGAACTATCTTGATTTGGTTGCTTTAAATTTAATTTTTTCTTATCAATTGCCATCTTTTGGGAAATTTTAGAAATTTCTTCGATCGAGATTAGGTTATTAAGGAAGTCTATTCAACTAGCGTTTTTACACCCAAAAAAATTGGTATCAATATCAATTTGAAACCCGTTGTCTCAAATTGAAACTGATACCAGTATCATTTTTTTTTTAAATTAGAGGTGTCAAGTTGACCCTAAGCTTATTAAACTGATACGAAAAAGTATCAAATCGAAACACAGACATTTTCGATGTCTAGTTCGAAAACTTGAGACCAAGGGCGTACGCCTGGTGCGGCAGGAGGGGGCAGCTAATTATCCGAATATTTTTCACAAAATCAAGCATTTTAAATAATTAAAAATTTTAGCGAAAGTGTTACAATAATTAGAAGTCTATCAACGATGGCTTATTCTTATTTTGACCCAAAATAACATTGACAAAACTGATTTTCATTCATTAGCAATATCCCCCTAATCAGGGACGCCCTTGTTTACAAAACTTTTTAAGTACACTTTTTACAACACTTTTTCGGTTGTCATTGAGGTGTTGACGTGGGCCTCGTGTCATTTAATTTTGTGATTGCAGCCATGGAATGGAAGATTTCGCAGTGGAACAATGGAAGATTTCGCAGACTCAATGGACGACAGGTTGGAAGCTCGGTATTTACAAGGTAAGCAGCTAAACATATACATCGTTCCTTGCACACATTTGTAAATAACAACTATAACATTTTAGAGAGGACGTACTCCCCGCTGTTTCTGCGCCATCCAAGATGAGAGAATCGAAGTCAGCTCCAGTTAAGGCGTGGTTCGCATACGCTGCGTTTTCAGAACCATTATTAAAGAAAGTTCTCGAGCAGGGATGATCATACCATCAAATTTGGGGCAGCAACAAATCAGTAAGGCGGACTATTATGTCAATAAGGTTCGAACGATGGACTTCCGCACAGTGACTTCTATATTTGAGTAACATCCGCGATGAAATATAAAAGTAGAATGTTCCCCATAGCCATAAAATAGATTTTGTAAGAATTCTGAATAAAATAAATAAGTTTTTAAATGTTTATGTCTTAGTTTGCTGAAAACTGAATTGGTACTTTAAACTTGATAAGACAAAATATTAAATTGAGAAAAGCTAGTATCAAATTGATACCAAAACTTTGACAGTCAAAATATCAAAATGATAATTGTTAGTATCAAATTGATATTAAAAAAATTATTACAAAATAGTGTCAGCCTGATACTAGATAGTATCAATTTGATATTATCGAAATATCATTTTAATACTTTCGAAATTATCAACTTGATACTAGGAGTATTAAAGAGAATTTGATACTCAATAGTTTCAAATTGATGACTAAATAATGTCATTTTGATGACTACTTTTTTTGGGTGTGTCCATTAGAAACTGTTTGATTTTACATTTTCGTTTGGCTTTCCCAGATACTGAATTCTATATTTGCGTTTTAATTGCGTTTAGTAATGAGAACCACGATCTGTCGTTTAGATGTTGTACTGTTGCATACGAGGGACGTCCCAGAAATAGCCGACCTAACTACTAAAACACAAAAATTTATCATTTTTATACCCTTGCAGAGGGTATTATAAAATTGTGCGGATGTTTGTAACCACATAAAGTATATGTATTCTTGATCAGCGTGACGAGCTGAGCTGATTTAGCCTTGTCCGTCTGTCCGTCCGTCCGTCTGTCTGTTTCTATGCTATCTCCTCCGTCAGTTTTAAAGCTAGCCTCACCAAACTTTGCAGGAAGTCTTTTGGTACAAATACGCTGCACATTTGTCGGAACCGGCTGGATCGGATGACTATAGCATATAGCTGCCATAGGAACGATCAGACGAAAAACTAGTCTTAGTGAGAAAAACATTTTTGTTTTTAATGGAAACGCCTCCAAAATACGTATTTCTTAGCTTACTATCCTTTCCCATGATTTCACTTAGTTTGGTCAATCGGAGACTATAGCAATAGCTCCCATAGGAATCGGTCGGAAAACTAGTTCTAGTGAGAAATTTTTTAATGAAACGCTTTCTGGCATACACTTATTTTAATACTTTTACACAATTCTACAAAGTTTGGTCGAAATCGGATGACTATAGCATATAGCTCCCATAGGAACGATCGGTCGAAAAACAAGTTCTAGTGAGAAAAACTTTTTTGTTTTTAATGAAAACGTCCTTTTTATTGGCATATTCTTATTTTATATAATACATTTCTACAAAGTTTTATCAAAATCAGATGACTATAGCATATAGCTGCAGTACAAATGAACGGTCGAAAAGAAGTTCTAGTGAGAAAAACTTTTTTGTTTTAAATGGGATCGCCTCCAAATTTCGTAATTTACAGTGTATTATACTTTTCCATGATTTCACCAAATTTGGTCGAAATCAGACATCTATATAGTATAGATCCCATAGAAAAGTAAGGTCCAAAAAGAAGTCTTAGAAAAAATTTTTTGTTTTCAATGGAAGCTTGAAGGGTATATAAAACTTCGGCCGAGCTGAAGTTAACTTTTCCCTATTTTTGGACTTAAGTTCTTACAGTGCCTTATATCAATGTATGACTCTTTGAATATTTTGTAGGAGGATGGGCTTCACTAGTCAAGGTCACTCTGGCTGTGAGTTACTTTAATATACTATTTTTAGTTTTTATACTGTGGTATCTATTACTCTTTCTTTTATCGATATACATTCTAGCCGATAAGTATTATAAGCACACATTGTTATCGATAAGTTAGAGCGATTGCAAATAAACCCAAGCCGACTCAATTCTGATCGAGCATCGAAAGAGATTGAACGTGTGTATGTAATCTGTTGCCCAAAGAGTAATTTGTCTCCCACAATTTTTAATGAACTAAGGTTGTTTTGTTTTGATTTCAATAATAAAATGGATGAACCACGCTTTTAAATTAAAAGGTACCTTTTTGTACCTGCACCTTTACCTAGGTACTGAAAATTCTGGATACATTTAACATTTACCTTGTACCTTACCTAGGTAAAATAATAAGTACCTTTCCAATCACTGGTGCGTAGTTGGTGCTTAAATCAGGATGACGGTCAGTTGCTGTTCCTTATGCTCGATTAACTCGATTAACCACTTTTTAATATACTCTATCCACATTAGAGTCAGCTGTACGAACGTACTGTCTGCAAAGCCGCCTCTTTATTATTATCAAAGTGTCCAGCGCAGGAGGCAGGAAAGTTACTTTGGAACACATTAAAATGTTGAAAAACTTTTCTTAAACTCGAAAACAAGAAATCTTAACTTAATTTTAAAGGCTTCAGATAGAGCTCACATTAAGTTTTGGATTGCCAATGGAAAGGTTTCCATATAAATTTAGGTGTATAATGCCTGACCACATTTGTGTTTCTCACTTCAGACTTGCAAACCGAACTATTTAGTTTGGCTGGTTGCACTCTTTCATCTTCCCCAAGGACGGGCGACCTCTTACAAAACTAAATAGTTTTCACAGTCATTTATGCACGATTAAGATTTCTGGTATATACACACACACACACACACACACACACACTCCTGAGGTCTCGTTCGCAGTTGGCATAACAGTTTACTCTGGTTAGCTTGATGGCTTTTCATTTTGATTTTAATCCTAGATTGGCCAGACCAATTAGTGACCAAGTCGAACACTATGAAAACTGTTTAGTGGGTTCAATGTGCATAATGCATATGCAGAACAATTCAGATTGTAGGGAGGGGAGAGAGAAGTGGATGGTGGGCAGCAGCTGGTCTCTTAACCTTAGTCCAAGTATGCCTAATGAGGCAATGGAGGGTGCACAACAAACGCAGGGCAAAGGGCAAATGGCAAATATGCTTTAATCCCTACCGAAGGGCAGCATCAAGTAGCAACTCAAGCGATTGGCTAATTGTGTGTGTGTGTGTGTGTGCTTGTTAATGAAGTGTTCCCTGAAAGTGCATTGTATTATTGCTCTCTTTTCTTCTTTTTGGTGGTAGGGAATGAACAATGACACACAATGTCAGAGTCGTGTATTACATATTCGGTTATTCATTCATTCATTCATTCATTCGTTCATGCTCTTCCCTTTTTGGGCATGACATTACACAAAAGGGGATTTATTTAGTTTATTTGCTGCATATCAGCAGCCATAACTGTCAAGTGTGTTTGTTGTAGACACAAATGCGACACTCACAAGGAGGGAGGGAGAGAGGCAGAGAGAGAGCAGGAAGATCTAGAGCGGCCATCATCATCAATCATTTTGATTTGCGCTAAAAACTATGCTACGCTTTGTGACTGAGGGGGATGCTGCTACGATAAACTACACAAGCAACAAAACAGACGAAACGACAACAACAATTCATGTCGACAAGTTGCATTTTTTCCTGTTCTTTGTTGTTGTTGTTGTTTTTGTAATGCATTTAGTATTTTCCAGTTTTTGTTTTTTCGAAATTTGCATATATACTCCACCCCCCCAACCCCCGCTCTGGCCCTCTCTCTCCCTGAGTAAGTATGCACTCTCTATGCATGCATTAGTTTTATGCTGCTGCCAGTTAATAGACGAGGGAGGGGGGAAGCAGATAGAAGAAGATGAAGAGTCGACTGGGTAAAGTATTTTTACGGCTTTGCTCGTAAAGCTGCTTGTCAAATATTTCTGCTGCATTTTAAACGACCCCCCCACCCCCTCCACAACATGCCTTATTCTCACCGAGAGGTAATATATATGAGGGACATAATGAAATTTTAATTAAGAAGTAGCAGCAAAAGACGAAATGCGCGCCTTTTAATTCAATTTATAATTACACACAGACACACACACACACCCACTCCGACACACACATCTCTGGTTCCGCGTCGTCGCGAATCAATTAAAAAGACATTTGCGAAAATGTTGCCAAGGCAAATTGAAACTGAAACGACGCACACGAATGCTTAACTGAGTGAACGCCGAGCCGAGCGAGCGCATGAATGATGATTGTGAAGATGAGGCTCATGAGCCTCATGCTGCTGCTGCTGCTGCACCCCAACTGAAACTGAAACTGAAACCGAAACTGAAGATGATGATGATGATGAGCCTGATGAATGTAGTACCTACAAGACGCTGGCCACTTGCTGGCCAGACGCCGACCCGTCTGCTCTTAATTTAATTCAATAACTTGCATCTGGCCAGTTGAGCATAATGATTGTTGATTGTATTCATTTCATGGCCAATCGCTGTAAAGTATGCTACGAATAATTGACTATCAACGAAGGAGTGGAACAACTCTGAGTATATTTTCATCAAAGCTTTCAGTTTACAGAACTGAACGATTCTTCTGAATTAAGGACCTGCCAAACCAAATAATGAATTTGAAAATGGGAACAGGTTTTGGTTCAAGAAATGAGAAATTATGAAATTAAAAGGATTTTCATATTATCGTAAAATGATTGAAAAAAATAGGGGAAAGTTAACTTCGGCTCGGCCGAAGTTTTGTATACCCTTGCAGCTTCCATTGATAACAAAAAAGTTTTTCTAAGACTATTTTTGGGACACTACTTTTCTATGGGATCTATACTATAAAGATGTCTGATTTCTATTAAACTTAGTGAAATCATGGAAAGGCATAATACACTGTTAATTGCGAAATTTGGAGGCGATGTCATTTAAGACAAAAAGTTTTTCTAACTTGAACTTCTTTTTCGACCGATCATTCATACTGCAGCTATATGCTATAGTCATCCGATTTTGACCAATCTTTGTAGAAATGTGTCCAAAGTAAATAAAATAAGTGTATGCCAATGATAAGGACGTTTTCATTAAAAAAAAAAAAAAAGTTTTTCACTAGAACTAGTTTTTCGACCGATCGTTCCTATGGGAGCTATATGCTATAGTCATCCGATTTCGACCAATCTTTGTAGAATTGTGTAAAAGTATATAAAATAAGTGTATGCCAATGATAAGGACGTTTTCATTAAAAACAAAAAAGTTTTTCTTACTAGAACTAGTTTTTCGACCGATCGTTCCTATGGGAGCTATATGCTATAGTCATCCGATTTCAACAAATCTTTGTAGAACTGTGTAAAAGTATATAGATTAAATGTATGCCAATGATAAGGACGTTTCCACTAAAAACAAAAAAGTTTTTCTCACTAGAACAAGTTTTTCGACCGATCGTTCCTATGGCAGCTATATGCTATAGTCATCCGATTTCGACCAAACTTAGTGAAATCATGGGAAAGGATAGTAAACTAAGAAATACGTACTTTGGAGGCGTTTCCATTAAAAACAAAAAAGTTTTTCTCTTTAAGACTTGTTTTTCGACCGATCGTTCCTATGGCAGCTATATGCTATAGTCATCCGATACGGCCGGTTCCGACAAATGTGCAGCGTATTTGTACCAAAAGACTTTGTGCAAAGTTTGGTGAGGATAGCTTTAAAACTGACGGAGGAGATAGCATAGAAACAGACGGACAGACGGACAGACGGACAGACGGACAAGGCTAAATCAACTCAGCTCGTCGTGCTGATCAAGAATATATATCGTTACCTCTTTTTTGGAATCTATACTATATAGATGTCTGATTTTGTAGAGGCACTTGTCCTATCACTTCAAGTCCTAAGCCTACAAACAGGCAATTCAAAGTCCTCCTCCTGAAAGCATGCAATGCAAAATTGCCTTGTTCGTTGTTATTAAGATTAGCTAAAATGCATAAACAAATATAATAAAAAGTAGAAAATAGTTGCTGCTGGTCAATGATATTAAAATATTAAATTGAACATTTTTCAAATACTAAAACTTTGTTAGTATTTTTTTTATGGAGAATATCGAATACTTCTATTCGGAAAATTGCTATACAACTCTTCGATATTACTCGATTAAATAATCGCCAATGCACCCCTAGTGGCCCCCATATTTCCGGGCAAGGTAAGCTGGCCTAGCCAACCACAAGCCACGTTCTTTCCAAAAGAACACTTCAAACCAAATAGACGTGCTAGTGAACCAGAGGTTTAACCTTAAGCCCACGCTCCCTAAAAATTATTCGCCAAGCAGACTTTAGTTTAAGCTCCAAGAAGAAGCTCAAGAAGAGAGGAGAAAAACCCAACACGCGTGGTTAGGCCACTCAGGCCTTAGCCATACACAGAAAACCAGCGATCAGTGCCAGCAAATGGTAAATATTGCTTGATTTCACTCTCCACCGACTCCACGCTAATTATCTCCTTCGTGGTGCATTTTTTCTCCCGAATATTAAGATCTGGCCCCTAGTCCCTAGCTGCTAGTCACAGAGCCCTAGCTCCATATCGGCCATAACCTCCGAACCAGCAGCAGAGTTATCTAACTCAGCTAAGCCACACCAGTTGACAACCACCCACCAGTGAATAAGTGAACAGTTTATGTGGAAAAACCCGTCAAAAGTCGCTCTTGAGTGTAGTGCAGTGGGCCTCTAAATAAATTCGCCCAAATAAAAAGCGCCCAGTGCAGACCCTGGTGCTCTTACCGGAGGCATAACTAAACTCTACCAAATATGCTCAAAGTTCTAATAGTGTCAAAAGAAAAGTGTAATTGAGAGCCAAGAGTAGCATTTGTGCAAGTTAAATAATTTTTTTGTTCTGCTAAATTTGTCAAAGGTCTCTCTTAATTTCCTTTTGGTTCTTTTGTTGTTGTGTTGAACCACTTGCCAATGGTGCTTTTGTCGTGTCGCTAAATTCAAATTAATCCCATAACTTAACTCCTAGTGCAACTAAGAAGCTACAGCTGATCATCCGGAGAAAGATCTTTCGCCGCTGGATCCAACTAAGTAGTAAGTTTTGCCCATGTGGCGTTAAAACCTAGTGAATTTTAAAAGAGTTCGAGCAGTTAAGCTAATACGCACACACTCTTTTGAAATTAGATTTTAATACATTTTGGGAGTCACTCTCTTAAATCTATAAATGAGGAATTAAGCGAACAACAAACCACCTCACCCACCACATGCGGGCTGCCTAATCCCGATCTTGAGAAGAGAAATTGTCGCTGCTGCTCGTTTTAAGCCGCCACCAAGTTTTGGAGTGAGTGCAGACATGAACCGCCGTTAAGCTATTGCGAAGAAGCGGGATCAAAACAAAACAAGATTGCACAATGCAGTTGTTCTAGCAGGGTACAGTGATACCTCGCAATTGAAACTCATCCTGGTTCATGCCTCCCCTCTGAAGTAACTTTACCCTATATTATAATTTTAATATTTTCTATAATATTCCTCAATTTCAATATTAATAATTATACTTTAAATGGCGAATTGTCATATAATCATTAATTTTCAGCTACTCTTGCTCAATCTCACTCGCACCTAGGTTAGATAATGCTTCACTAACAATTAATTTTTAGTATGCCCTAAGCGAACGTAGTCTGCGGTATCATCTTTTGGAACTCCCCCATTGCCGACGAAGATAGCCGGATCCAGCACGGGTTCCGCATAGGACTACCAATACCATCTGCTCGGACAGGATGCAACGATTGGTTGTATGCTACAATTTCGACCAAACTTTACGAAATTTGGAGGTGATCCCATTTAAAACAAAAAAGTTTTTCTCACTTGAACATCTTTTTCGACCGATCATTCATCCTGCAGCTATATGCTACAGTCATTCGATTTTGGGAGTGAATATCAGCCAGAAGCATTGCAAGAGCTACCAATGCATCCAGAAAAAGTCACGGTTTGCATCCCTGACAAAATTTTTAATTGACAGACACCACCGAGCGAGTTCGCCGCTCAGCTTGTTTATTTTACTTGATTAGTTCATCCAGACTTACTCCTGCAATTATTTGCTTGATCTGCTTAGTGTTGTAAAAAAGAATCTTTTTTATTTTCCGCCCTGCCTTTTATTTGATTCTCTTTTAAGCCAATAACTCGATTGCCTGCGATTGAGGGCCAATATGTCTTAATAGCATAAACACAAGTGGGCTTATCAAACAAAGTGGATTTAAAAGAAGCGGAGGGTGTTTGGTGATAGAAATATATTTCACTTAACCCCCCCATCGCAAAGCTATGCTTGTTTTTAGTGTGGCCAAGCTAGCAGCCATTTTGTGATCGACATTCTTGTGGACATTCTTGGTTGATAAGTAGTTTCGGTTTGTAATTCAGAGGATTTTTTTTTAACATTGTGGAGTTTAAAATATTTCCCCATAAAACAGGGCAGTTGGATTCATCAACAGATTTATGATTTAGGCTTAAGCTATTTTAGTTAAAAGAGTTAAGTAGCTTTCCAACTTTTCTTCAATGGAAGTTCATTTAGCTATTTTATCATGTCACAATGGAAAGAAAATAAAAGCTTAAGCAAATTTGGAAAATTTTGGAAAGAAATCTAGAAAAAATGAATCAAAACTTTATTGTGGCTTACATCAATCGCTTTTTTTAACGCCAACCAGCCGTAAAATGCACTCGCGAGTTGATTACGAGTTCAGCCAAAGGGTTGATTACGCATAGGAAACATTTGCATAAACCTCCATTGCCAGTCGCAGTTCCACGCACGGCGGACGATCAAAGAAAGTTTCACACGCATAGAGAAGCAGGCATTCGGGCATGTGGAATATAATTGAAGAAGATTGTGTTCCACCGGAGTAGGCTGTGCGTTTTGTACTTTTTGTTTGGAGGAAATCAAAAAAAAAAAATCCAAAGCATGTCCAGCAAAGCAGAGGAGCAGCAGCAGCAGCAGCACGGTCGCCGTCTGTGTGGCTATCAGTTGGCCAGCTGGGAACGCTGGCTGTGTCATCAGGTGGGCAGTGACGATACCATGATCCATGTGGCACTCAAGTATGATACGAGCATTGGCAAGATCTGTCGGGCCAATCGTATGCACTGGCAGGATGTGCTACAGACGCGTCGTTTTATCTGGTTGCCGGTACGAGCAAAGGAGTCGGAGGAGTCATCGAGTGAGCCAACCAGCTGTGTGACTCCAGCTCAGCAGTTGCAACAGCCAACGCCGCACTGCCATCAACAGAGTGCACCCAATCTGGATGACTTTTCCGAGGAGGGAGATCCGTTGCTGATCACCACCAAGTTCATGTGAAGCGAACTGCTGCCGCAAGCCAAATAAAGTGAAACGCCTTTCTTCACACAGAATTTCATTAACGAACCGCAGCCGGCAGATGCAGCTGCTTTAGCCGGCAACAGGGAACAGAATTGGTTGGGGTGAAGTTGGGCATCCTGTCTGGGTCGTTGGCGCCAGCAAAAGAAAAAAGGCGAAGCGCAATTGCGAATACCAAGTCAAATTGTGGGCGGTACTTCAATTTTTGTTCTACTTTAGTTTTGGGGTATCAAGACTTTTTGTTGTAGTTTGAACAGACACTGTAGAGTGGAGGCATAGGTAGGTAAAGCAGCTGGTTAATGTGAGCGGCCAACCTTAGTCCGTCGAGATTGCAAAAGAAATGCCTTGGATGTAGAAAAACTCATAAAATGGAGGAGTATCATTTTCTCCTTAATACTCCAATTATTTAGTTGATTCCTAGAGGAAGGTGGGCTACCAGACTTCAAGACGAGAGTCGCACAAACGACTTTTAAGGTCATACCTCACCAAAGACTTCCAGACGGCCTCTAAACATCGGCAACATTACAAAGTCATGTCCACAATCCGTAGATGTATACAGTCCAAACTTTATAATATAGAAAAACCATATCGTTGGAATAAAGTCAGCCCTTCACCACCATGAAGATTACGCCCCACCAGCATCAACACGTCACTTCACACATTCTCTAAAGCTCTCACATCGCCATCAGTTTTTAAACAGCTGCTAGCAGAGGAGACGTCAAAATACACCAACTGGAAATGGCTTTACACTGATGGATCAAAATCCGACACCACTACAACTTTTGCAGTGGTCGACCAGCACGAATTAGTTTTATCTTGGGGACAACTCCCACATCACCACGCGGTAGCTATTCTTAAAGCTAATAAACACGAACACAAGGGAAAACATATCATCTGTAGCGACAGCCTATTCAATATACAAGGAATAGAAAACTTCTACAACAACAACAACCTGCTATGCGAAATTCAACACTACTGCATCCAAAACCACAAGAAAATAAAGCTGTTCTGGGTCCCGGGACATTTTAGTATAGACAGAAATGAGCTCGCCGCTAGTGCCGCCAAATTAGCTGGGCGATCAGCCTGTATTAACATCATTCCTGGAGTTCAACAGGATATATGGCGTAACATCGAAGGCGTATTAAAAACCATTGAAATGGAAGATTGGCAGACCTACAACCATTGGTACAAACTCTCCAACCTAAGTAAAAATCAAATTCGCCTCATGTCCCCGGAGTGACTGTGGCACCTTAGCCAGACTCAAAACAGGACATACTGAGCTAACTCACAAACACATCCTCAAAGGAGAAAACAAAAAATTTAGTTGATATTTTCAAAAGTGTAAATAATTTTTCGAAAATATCAAATTGATACTGAATTGTATCTTATCTTACTAATGTGTTAACTGAGCCACACTGGTTTTACGTCTTGTGCTGTCTGTACCCTTTATTGCACTGAATTAATCATAATGACACCGGTTTTAGTGGAAACTTTTTGTTTTTTGAACGCCTCATACTTTCTCCTTTCGTTTCTACCAACGACGCGAAAACTTCTATAAAAATTTTTGTTTTTAATGAAACGTCCTTTTTTTGTTCTTTTCTATCTTTTTTCCGGTTTATCATCGGTATGATCGGTCAAAAAGTTCTGTAAAACTTTTGTTTTTGGGATCGCCTCAAATTAACGCCTCGTAGCTGTATTATGCTTTTCGTTTCACCAAGTTTGGTCAAACTTGCTAAGGTCCATATAGTCTTATTAGAAAAACTATTTTGTTCTCAATGGAGCTTGGGTATAAAAAATTTCTTGAGGCGGAGGAACTGTATTAAATTTCTAAATATCATTTTGATACTGGCTGATCAAGAATATATATACTTTATGTGGTCGGAGATGCTTCCTTCTATGCGTTACAAACATCCGGACAATTTGATAATACCCTCTGCAAGGGTATAAAAAAGAACAGATTGAAGAAACATTTTGGTTATTCTATAGGTACTCATTCAAAATGGCAAGGCGGTATTTAAGTGCCAGTTTTGTCCGTTAAGCCAGCTTATAACCTCGATTTCCGAAAGGGAAGGCTTGTTGAAGTACAAACTTCGTTGTTCGCCCAGGACTGGACAATCCCCCATCAGGTGCGCCACATTCTCCGTTACACGGAAGTTGCAGAGTGTGCAGTCAGTATTGGAGAAGCTTATATGCGGCCTGTAGTTAAGATTGAGCATTTCACAACGAGCGCGGCATATCGTAGAGATCGTTTGAGTTCCAAGATTGTGGTTTAGTTTTTTGTAGATGAGTCTGGACTTACTTAAGGACTCACTTAAGAACTCAATGTTTTCCAGGATCAGTTTATGAGAGGTTTTCCAAGACTACGGACGGTTAAGATTGAAATCAATGTAACAAGCGGAAGCAGTGGCATTCCATTTCTCGAACACCTGAGTTTTGCTGGCTAACATCATATCTGCTACAATTTTGGGCAGTCTTTCGTTGAGCAAATCAATGATCTTACGCATGTATTTGAAGTGGGTTTAAAGTGGGTTGATATATGTGAAGCGAAGGCAGGCCGGTTTCAACGTGGATGGCGTAATTGGAGGTTGTACTTGGAAGTTTGAATATACGTTTAATTCGCTTATAATATTGGGTCTTCTTGTGATGACATAAGGATTTTTATGTGGCATTTCGTTGTCGGTAGTCTAGTTTCGCAGTTTTCCCTTCTGCACTTCTGATCTTTTTAAGTTGCTTGAATGCGGAAACCGTGGTTATCAAACCGTGACTGCTGGTAAATCTGTCGCTGGGGCCGTTTTATTGACTGTGCTGCCTCTTGAATATCTTTGATGATTTACTCAATGAACGGTACTTCCTGTTCTTCACGACGCCTCAACCCAGTGACGTAGAACGGGAAGGGGGGATTTAATACCCAAATACCATACTAAGGTAGAAGGGACTAAAGGAAAATTTTCTAAAACCCCCTCTAAGAAATCCCATGCCTCAAAAAACTGTTTAACTTATTAATTTGTGATTTTGGCACATTCCACCTTAGTTTTGGAAAACTCCGCGCACAGTGGCATATGATCCGAATAAATTTCTTCCCCGACTCTAGCGTCTTTTAGCGATTCGTGCCAGACTCCCCGAAGCGCACAGTAAACAATAGTGGAGCATGTAATAATAAAAATATTATGTGCTAGTGACAACGACAAGTTGCTAAAACTTACCTTGTCTTCAGCGCATTGTGTTCGACCAGAGTAGCTCATTTCCTACCATAGCTTTTTTCTGTTCGAGGAACAAATGTCTACAATCACAGCACTCAATGTCGACAGCGATGATGTTTAATTTCACATTAACACTTTTTCGTAACAAATTAAAAGGCCGAGGATAAAATTGATATCAAAAATATCAATTAAACCATTTCTAGTATCAAATTGATACCTAAAATATCAATTAGACAATTTGTAGTAGTAGTAGTGTACAGTAAGTTGTTTTCAAGTTTTATTTATATACATATGTACAAATAGTTGTTTAAGAGATACAAGATTTGATACTATTTTGTGCTCTCGAAATCATCGAAATGTTGTTCTTAAATAACATTTGATTCTTTGCTATGTGTGCGAAGGTGAGCCTTTATACTGCTTCTATGGGCAAACGTACTCGAGCAGTGGGAACATTTGAAGGGTCGCTCGCCAGTATGAATGCGTAGGTGTTGGTTTAGATTGCCTTTTTCATGAAAGGTTTTCGAGCAGTGTGAACATTTGAAAGGTCGCTTGTCAGTATGAGTAAGTAGGTGTCTCCTTAGACTGTCACCTCGGCCAAAAGCCATTGGGCACTCTGTACACTTGTGAGGTCGTTCGCCAGTGTGCGTGCGAAGATGCTCCTGCAGATGTTGCTTACCGGCAAAGTTCTTCGAGCAGTGGGAACACTCGAAGGGTCGCTCTCCAGGATGAGTAATTAAGTGTCTGGTTAGATCGCCTGGTTTGGAAAAAGTTTCAGAGCAGTGGGAACATTTGAAAGTTTGACCGCGATTAGGTGTGCGAAGGTGTCCATTCAGTGAGCCTTTTTGGGTGAAGGTCTTCGAGCAGTGGGGACATTTGAACGGTCGCTCGCCAGTATGAGTAAGTAGGTGTTGCTTTAGGGTGTCACTTCGTCCAAAAGTTTTTGAGCACTCTGTACATTTGAAAGGTCGTTCGAGAGTGTGTGTGCGAAGGTGATCATTTAGATTGCCTTTTAGGGTAAAAGTCTTCGAGCAGTGGGAACACTCAAAGGGTCGCTCGCCGGTATGAGTAAGTAGATGATTTCTTAGAATGCTCTTTCGGCCAAAAGACATAGAGCACTCTGAACACTTGAAAGGTCGTTCGCCAGTGTGCGTGAGAAGGTGCTGCTCTAGATTGCGCTTATCGCAAAGGGTCTTTGCGCAGAGCGAACATTCAAAGGGACCTTTTCTAGTTTTAGTGAGCGTTTTTTCTTTTAAAAATCCAAGCCCTTGTGGGTCGCTTCTTTCGAAGGTTTCCTCTTGCTTGACCCGCTGCCCTTCCACGTTGGTCATTGCCTTCAAGTAGATTTAGTCTCGATCTGCTGCATCTGCTTGGCGAAGCACTTCAGACCTTGCTCCAATCGCCGCTTGAAATTCAATGCGATTTTGGCCGATGCAAAGCATGAGGGGCAAAGCGTAGGTAGATCCTCAGATGGTTTAACTTCTCGGCCTGTCGTCTCCTCTAAGATAAGCTTCAAGTCTTGTCCCGCATCGGAGTCTTTTGTGTCATACCAGCGTCCGGACTGGCCATGCAGACGCAGCATAGCTCGGCCACAGTTAGTCCACTTGTATTGTGGGCCATTTTACAGCGAAATTTCTATTAATTGCAAGTGGAATCCTTTTAATGACTTTTTAAAGCAATATGTAAAATATTTCAAGACGAGTGTGACCGTAAATGAACAAAATAAATTAATTCTAGGCATGGCTTTCAGCCGTCAGCCTTTTAATTTAACAAACAAAATTTTTATTGTTCACTAAGAACATGCTATACACTTTTTGCGTTTAAGTATCTTGGACATAATTACAATAATATAGACAAAGTTTGAAGGCCATTTTCTTTATTACATTGATACCCAACAGCTGATACTGGTTTTAGTTTAAATTTGAGACAACGCGTATAAAATTGATATAGATACAAATTTTTGTTTGTGTGCCTCCATGCATGATTTCCTTATACTTTAATCCTTTCTGTCTTCATCGGGGACCACAAAGGCATGAAATAAAACCAAACTTTGTACCTACCAAACATTTAATTTTCGATACGTCACTGCAGCCTTAAAACTCTCTAAACAATAACAAAGTTTGCGCTTAAAACAGCTATACAGACAACTTGTCAGACAAATCCTTTTCCTCTCCATTTCTCTCTTTCACGCTCTTTGCAGCTAGAGCATTTCCTTGTTCGGTTTGACTCCCAACTTTTGCAACTTTTCTTATTTAACTAATGGCTGACAGTTTTGTCGCGCATTTGAAGCTCAACGGAAACAAAGGAGAAATACCAAAAGGAGACCTCCTGCTGGCATTGCTCCCCTCCTTGATGTCTCCGGAGCGTTGATTAGAACCGCTGGCAGCTGTTGTCGGCGCCAGCGTCGTTGCAGAATTGGCTCTTAATTGCTGGCAAAGTGAATTTGCCACAAACAGGATGCAATTAAGACATTCTAATTCTCGATCTCAATGTGCTACAGAAGGTGCTGACCCTTGACCCAATCTGCTGGGCGCGCGCACGCATTCGAATTGGCATATTAACTAATCTGTGTGGGCCACCAGTTGGCCCCTCCTCGCCTGGCCAGGCCAAGGACAATATGCGTACGTGCTCGTGTGATAAATTCACATTTTCCGGCTGACAAGCGGCAAGGAGCTCAGGTGGATGGAATGGCAGCCGTGAAACGTAGCGGAACGCCGGTGTCAAAAAAGGAAGTGCCCGCAAAAAAACGGCCACGACGTCGGGCCATGGACCACATTCTGTGCCTTTTTGACAGACACAACTTTGGAATTGCTCTGATTATGCGGAGAACGGGACGCGCCAGGACGAGCAGCTCGAGACTGGAGACCCAATGGCATGTTGACAATGATAACGAAGTTGGCCATGGCTTTCGCTCGTCCTCGTCCACGTCTCCGTCTCCGGATAGTTGAGCGGATGACAAAAACAAAACGTACAGCGCACAAAATATCAAATGTCGCATGCCGGCATTAATATTTCATGAGAAATCATAGTTTGGTGATGCGTATAATTCAAAGGAATTGCAATCTGAATTAATTTTGAATCCGAGCGACTCAGGATCCAGGCTTTTATTGATTTACATGGGCCGCCGTCGATTGATGGATACCGAAGGTGGCCTAATTGCCAGGGGAGCGGACTGCATGTGTCGGGCCAAGTGCATTCCGTTTTTGGTGGATGTTGGCAAAGTTTTTGGGCCCGAAACGAAACTCATTTATTTGTGTTCCGTCGTGACAGTTGAACCATGTAATTATACACAGACAGCTCCCCCTACCCCCACGACTTATGAATTATGACAGTTTTGCACACACCACGCACAACTTTTGGCCCCGGCTTTCAAATAGAAATTATTAGAAAGTTTTCGGCGAAAGCAAACGAAATGCTGCTTGGCATGAGATTAGTACAATTTGTGGGGTATACATTTTCGCATTGAGCATTCAAAGGTTTTCTTTTTCATTTTTTTGATTTATGTGTGGCCCAGTCCTTGGCCAAATACGAACTGAACATTCAGGCAGCAATTGTGAAGCAGCAAAAGATATCAATGAATACCCAAAAGCTGAAAGCGTTTCCAGCTGATTGGAAGGCAATTCTTGATGCGGTTTCTGTGAAATGCCTCAGGCAATGCGTTCGTCTGACTCTGACTCCCTGCCATACCTGAGGAGCAAGGAAAGTTCTTTAACTTTTTTATTTTTACACACTACGAGGATAAGTGGAAATCAAGGCTATCAATGCAGGCGGAAACCAGCTTCAGGCATAAACCAAGTTTGTAGTACAATTATGAAACCGATTAACGCTGCACTGCGGCAAGTTTTTCTTTTCAATTTAAACGTTGAGTGAGTTAATGGCTTATCTTTGATTCGTAGGGGGTTATAAGGAGGAACTAAATATGTGTAGGATTTTTAGAAGCCAATAATTTATGGAATCTTCGACTGTACGTTATCTAGTTTATTGACGGTCCTTCGAGCCGGATAATCCTAACACAATGTTTTAAGGCGGGCGAAGTAGCCCAAAAGAAAAGCACACACCTTAGTCCACTTTTCATTCTACAAGTTAGCTTAACATAGTCTTAGACCTAAGTGTGGCGAAAACCTCTGCTAACCAGAGTCCGGAGCACCTTACGGAGGCGAAAAGGATCCTTTCTGCCGCTCAAAAATGTAGGTGTAGCTACAGTCCTCACGTGTAAACGAGTTATTTTGCCCACTGATTCTGAGAAAACCTTTGGAAATTTTTGTTTCAATCTGTCCAAACTTAATTCAGTAATGTTAAGCTAAGTTCACACGGGCAAATTAATTTACACAAACTATCATGGCTGAGTTTGTCGGATTTGTGTCCGAATTTGTCTAGGTATTCACACACACGCAAAATTAGTTGGCAAATAGATTTGTCGGAACTTCGAAAGTTTGCATTGAATTTGGGTTAGTGTGCAAACTTGGTTTGCGAAAATTTTATGTTTTCCCCACAAACCAATTTGTTTGTCTATATCAGCTGTCAAATAATCGACTTAGTGCGAAATAAAATATCGGGCTAATCGAAATCTCTATCGCTTAATATTTTTGCCAAAACAGACTTGGGCAAAGCTATTTATAATGGTCGCAAATATATGAAGTGTGATATTCATGAGGATTTCACTAGTGCAATACTCGTTGTCTTAATTAAGAGTAAATAATATTCTTTCTAACGTTGGATTAATGTCAAAATGAACCACAGAATATTGAGAATATCGTACCTTAGAGGATATGGAGGAGGGAGAGGATAAACTAACTCAAATCAATAAGCAAATTCCACGAAAGGAATACAGTCAGATGGTAGGTATAGTAAGAGCTCAGTGGGAAATTGCAGGAGATATACGGGATCACTTTTCTTATAATATGTGATCCTTAAAAGCTACATCAATCTGGCATCGCTAGGAATAAATTCGGTCGATGAGCGCAGTTTAATTGCCTGAAAGTAAACGCTTAACGTTTTAAAACTCGTTGGTGAACTGAACCGAACCGAACCATTTTGCTTTGAGGTTTTCGGTTTGGTTTGGTTCGGTTCGGTCTATCAGAAGGAATAAGCGGTTCGGTTTTCGATAGGGCAAAAAGTTTTTTGCCTCCATAGTTGCCGCCACTGGCTCTCGAAATTTAGTAGAATACTGAAAGGAAGATGCACTCTCTTAGTTACGTTACTTTAAAAGATTGTGTTTCTCAAAAAATATAAGAAATTTTCAAAAGATTTTGTTATATTTCATTAAGAATTTGAGTTTAGAATTTGAATTTAAGAAGTTCTTTTTTGATTAACAAACTGAAATATTTTGATATTACTTTGTAATTATAAAAAAATCTGTCTTCAATTCTATATTTTCCTTGAAAAAATATTAATTGAAATTTTGGGTTTGGGATCGGAACGGGACGTGCCCATCTTTACTTTATATGGGTATTTCCAAAGCACGCACGCGACAATCGTACGAATTTATTAAAATTTGTCCATTTTGGTTTTTGAATAGCATTTTAGTGGCACTATGTTTAATGTATAAACTGGGAGTTGTAGAAAGCGAAGGTCCCAAGACAAAAAGGAATATGTGATGTGACACGATATGGAAGTGAGTTTTGTTTGCTTCCACAAAAATGCAAAAATCTGCAAAACCTGTTCGAGTTTTTTTTAATAAAACTGCACTCATAAAAAAAGTCCCGAACTAGCCCTTAAAATTAGAAATTCGCCTATGAAATCCGTCCTAAGGCGACTCACCCTTTTAGAAAAATAATTTCTAAATATTATGGAAAAGCTTTTCTTAACCAAAGGGCTACTTTTTTAAGAATTAGAATCTCTTTCTGAATCATAGAAAACTATTTTCTTAAAATAAACAATTTTTTCTAATATAGAGACAAATTTTTCTTAATAAGAGAAAAGGTATTTGCCTAAAAGCTGAAAAAATTGTTTAAGACCACCACCGGTTCAGGGTCCAAGTGCCACCGTCCAGATCCACACAGTCCAAGTCGCCCTCAGGTCCACCAAGGCCAGCCCAGGTCCACCACCGGGTCCAGGTCCACCAAGGTCCAGGTCCACCACCGGGTCCAGGCTTACCAACGGGTCCAGGTACGCCAGGTCCAAGTCCAGGTCCGCTTCGCTTGAACAACACCCCAGCTGCTTTGATTAAATTTTATTAAATAAAAAAAAATTTTCAGAGACTGACTTGGATTAGAATCAAAGACCTTTGTCGCGCGCAACGACGGCGGCCGCTTAGACGGTTAGGGCTATTTCCAGCGTTAAGTGGCACGTCTGATTGGGGTACTTATATTTTTTGCAGTGGAGCAAATATTTCTGAAGTCTTACACCTTTTTTTCTAAAAGCAATGGCTACGCCATATTTTTAAGAAAACTCGTTACTGAAAATTTTCCTGTCTAAGATATTACAGTATTCTCTTTAAGGGCCACTATTCTCTAAAAATTAAAGGTTAATTTTGCCTTATTTTTAAGAAAAGACTTTAGAAAAAAGCGCCCTAATTATCAGGAAAATCTGGCATTTTCTTGTTTGTAGAAAAGTTTTTTCTAAAAAAAATTTTTTTTGGCATATTTTTCTTAGTTTTGAAAAACTTTTTCTGGTTATTAAAAAATTTTCTAAATACCAGGGCAAATTTTAAAATAAGGCTTAAGTTAAAATCAGTCCTGCCCGACTTCGATATACCCGCATTAACATTAATGTGACCATTTCAACATTATGTGTGAAAAGCGAGCGACCTGCAGCGCCAAAAGGTATGAACGTTTTTTATAACCTTTATAACTCTGCCATTTATTATCCGATCTTCCTTCTGCCTGTTACATACATTTGCACGACTTCAGTATACCCTTTAACTCTACGAGTTCATGCGTGTTTTCCTCACATAATGTTGAAATGGTCAAATTAATGTTAATGCTCTATTAATTAACATAGGGAAAA
The DNA here is from genome assembly GCA_018904265.1 of Lordiphosa collinella. Taxonomy (NCBI): domain Eukaryota; kingdom Metazoa; phylum Arthropoda; class Insecta; order Diptera; family Drosophilidae; genus Lordiphosa; species Lordiphosa collinella. The sequence continues at coordinate 81,803 of JAEIFV010000756.1, forward strand.
GCTGTTAAGTACTAATTGCCCTGACCAGGAACGACTTAATTTACACTCTCGTTTGAAATACACACACCATTTTCTCTAACTTTGAAAAAAGATTTCATTAAAATCTTTATTGTATATTATCCATGTTTTTCAGAATACTTTTATTAACTACATCAAGTGGGTTGGGGTAAGAGCGCAGTTTTTGTATGGAAAATTAAGCGTCATATATATTTATGTATATTTATGTATATTTAACGAGAAAAGAGAAAAAGGTTCAAAAAGTGATGTTTTGGTGGACGCGACGGGGCTCCAAAGGTTTTGATATTACTCATAGGCAGTGTTGCTTTTCAACTTTATATAGTTTTGTAGTTGGCGTTAATTTCTAACAAAATGTTTTCGTACTTTCAAATGGTTACTCTGATTAAAACCTAAGGGGAAGGAATCAAATGATTTATACTCTTAGTGTCAGTTGCCTAATTATAATAAATGATTGGATTAACCGCCGCTATCAATGATTTTGGGATGAGGCCTTGATGGATGACTTTTGTTGCGGACCATAGACATATTTTATACCATTTGAACGGTAAAACTGAAATTGCTCATTTTTTATATAAATGCTAATAACTTCTACAATTTCCAACAGATTTCGATAAATGAACATGTTGATACTCTGTACCAGAGGTACACAGAGTATATTAAGATTGTCCATATGAACAAACAGATCCTCAGAGCTGGTAAGAAATAGAGTTGGACGTGTAGAACATATGTTTCTTTTAAGCCAGCCAGCGAGTATAATTTTATTTTCAATTTTGGCCACGCCCCTCCCGCCCCCACAATATCGAAAATTTTTTTAATTTTGTCAATTGGATGAGCAACAGTTCTCCTACAAAATTTTCTAGCCATTTCCACCCTTTTGCCAGCTTGCACTCTTTTCTTACAAACTGTGTTTCAAGTCAATTGGATGAAAAAAAAAACAATTGCCATGCAAAATGCTCTAATAATCGGGCTTAAAATCGATTGTATGAAACCAAAAATTTCCCCATTCGAACTTTTCTCTGAATTTTCAACCACTTCGGGAAACAGTTTTTGCAAATTTTCTTTCACTCCAAATTCATGAAGTTTTAAAGTTTGTAGAATAAAATCTTTAATATGAAATCCTTTCAACTCCATGTAAACTAGACAAACACATTTATTCTCACTTCCCCCGCTTGCATTTCATTTGGCCTTCAATTTGTGTGCCTTAAAAAGGCCTCGAGTTAAAATTAACATAAATTCTGTACGCTTGCCGTTTAAATTTACTTTCGCCTAATGAAATAATCAGCAGCTGTAAATCCTGGCAGGCTCCAACCCACAGCTTTCCGCTACCCCGCTCTCCACTCTTCCCGCGCTGTATCTCTGATTTTTCTGTGTTTGGCTTTTGGCAGCCTACGCCGTTTTACGCTAATTGATATTGCAAAAATCAAAGGCAGCAAAGGAATTAAAAAGGATTTCAGGGGATTTGAGCCGGCACTTTGTTTCTGGTCAGGGCAATTTGTAATTACGAGTACGGCGATTTTGAGTCGGCAAATGCATGAAACTTGCTCAGCAATCACAACTCAAATGTCTCCAGGCACCAGCTGGGGAAAGGGTGAAATCAGTTGCCTAGTTAGTAACCAGTCGCCCTTATCAATCGCAGCTGAGCTGCTTGTTTTCATTGGATTAAAACAAGTTTGTTTTGCTTTCAAGTTTTTCTTATTTTTGTGTGTTATTTTTGGTATTTCTTTCCCTTTTTTTTTTGGGCATTGACTAAAGATGAAGCTGTACGGAAAACAGTGACCAATATTGAAGTGTGTGTGTGTGTGTGTGCGTGTGCTGTGATTATGGGACGGACATACAAAAAGCTCTTTTGTGTGGACAGCAGAGGAACAAAAATTGCAGAAAATGTGAAACTGTAAGAGCCAAACAAGAGGATTAAAACAGATAGTCAGGCATTTTTAAAGCCTAATTGGCAGAATATAACAGTTCGCATTTTGCTCCAAAAAGTGACAGAATTACATTTGTATAGAAGTGACAGACTGACTGACTGATTCGTCAACAACTCGTAGGCTAAACGATAAAATTTTAGCTTTAATCGTCATATATTTTACAATTGATGACATTTGCAGGGAAAGTGAGAATTCGCAAAAATGGAACACTTTCCCACTGCAAACTGTTGGTCCTTCGAGCCGGATTTTGCTTGACTTTGTGTGCAACGAACATTTTCTTGGTGGATTCTTTCTAAAATGAAGACTCAAGCCTCTCGGTGTTTAGGTGACTTTTTCTTACACTAAAACTATCTTAAATGAGACTCCCACCTTTCCTCGTGCCCCAAATTGGCCCGACCAGAGCTTCTTTTGAGTTAACAACATTTTCTGTTAAGAAACTCAGCCTTCACTGGTCCAAATGCTTTTCCCGTGCCGCAGGAACATTTTCTTGGAATCTTTCGAAAAGAGTTTGCACCTGATCTTTACTTATACAACTTTCACCACAAAATGTTGGTCGTTCGAGCCGGATTTTGCATAAGTTTAGGTGCAACTATAATTTTCTTTTTGTATTCTATCTAAAAACTAATATTAAAATGAAGACTCAAGCGTCTCAAGTCCTGTCCTCGATTTGAAACGCTTTTCCACTGAAATATATTGGTCCTTCGAGCCGGATGCAGCTTGACTTTATGAGTTAACAACATTTTCTTGGTGAATTCTTTCAAAAAACTAGTATTAAAATGAAAACTCAAGCCCATCTTCAACTGGTCTCTATTTAAATGACTTTTCCACCACATTTTGTTGGTCCTTCGAGCCGGATGCTGCTTGAATTTGTGTGCAAGGAACATTTTCTTGGTGGATTCTTACTTAAAACTAATACTAAACTGAAGACACTAGCTTCTCTACTCCTGGTCTCTATTTGGGTTCTTTTTTCTTTTCCTTCGAGCCGGGTGTACCAAGGAATGGAGCAACTGAACAAGAAATGCAAATTGAGTGAGCAACTGAACAACTGATTAAAAAATACTGCTCATTTTTGTTAACTTACCCTATCACACCCCCATCATTCAGTGTGATGTAAATTTGCCACATTATAAATATATTTCCCACTATTATTTCTGCTGATCCCAGTCAATTTCAAGTCAAGTGTCAATTGTTTGACATTCGATGTCAGCTCCTGTCTCCCACCTCAAAGTCAAAGTTTCTTGGCCATGCTAATGAACTAAAGTAATGAGCCTGGCTCCTTTCGGCCAGGTGGCTGTGTATGGCCAGCCACGTTTAACAATTTGCAGCCTTAATGTGTGCGGCACCAAAGTGTTAAGGTCCATGTGCCCATAAGTTTGCCAACGAAATGGTCGACAATGTTATATATGATGGGCGTACGTGCCGGGCAATCCTTTCGCAGCAGCCGAAAAAGGAAAAAGGAGAAGCTTAATTATGAGGCCGACCCTGGCTATTAAAACAACTCTCCGGCCAAATATCTAATGTGGGTAGCGTACACGGACACGGACACGGGTCTTGGTCTGGTTCGCATTTCGATATCGACGAAAAATTGCCGCCCATTTCAAGTTTTGAGGGTGCAGGATGGGGGCTGGGGAACGGGCGGCGGGTTACTTTAAAGTGTAATTTCTGTGGTTACATTTGCCAAACATAAATCTAATGGATATTAATACAAGTTAAGGTCGTACGGCGTTTTGGGCTTTACGTACGTGTGTGCTCGTATATTTTACGTGCTTCTCGTCTGACTAGCGATTTCCGGCATTTCCATCCCCCCTTTTCTGTCCGTCCGCCTAGCTGGTTTATTATAATTCAACACGAATGTGTCTGTGTGTGCGTGTGTGTGTGTGTGTGTAAGTGGGGTTAGGTACACTCAGGAAAAAACAAATGGATATATATCTTCATACTTGTTGGAAGTCAAAATATTATACAAAATTCCAGAAAAATATCTTTGATAAAGTGAAAAAAAAGTATGCAACAGACAGATTGAAAAAATTCAAAAACTCTCAACTTCTTCTTACACTTTCAATTTAAGAAAAATTCTGAAACTTTGTACAAGAATCTAGCATTTTTAGTTTCAAAATTTTGAATAAAAATGAACATTTCTAATTTCAGTACGAAATTCTTAAGTCATAATCCCTAAGTTCTTGATTTCAAGCGCGATTTTGGTATGTTAAGCACAATTCGGGATTGTTTTAATTACATCTACAAGCGAACAAGCGAAAATTGGCACTTAAACGGGGAAGTATTGGAGAAAGTTACGCACTACAAGTACCTTGGAGTGGTAATTGAGCAGAACAGCTTAAAAACACATGCGGGAAAAACTAAGCGACTCAATGAAGGCAATCAACTCATGCTGGAAGTCACTGCTCGGTAAGCAAGAAGTGGCTCATAGTGTAAAATACAAATACTTTACGGCAACGGCCAAAGCCATAATGTTTTACGCTGCTCAAATATGGGGCTACATCTCTTTTGAGGATGTAGAAAAACTACAGAGATTTTTTCTGAAAAAGCTATTCAGACTACCAAGGAGTACGCCAAACTATGCCCTTCATATTGAAACAGGGCTTGGCCCGTTATATTTGGACACACTGCGTTTGCACTTCAATTACATTCAAAGGGTTATGAGCATGCCAGATAGGCGGCTTCCAAAAATTATTACAAGACATCTCCTGGAGAATAGGCTCCAATTCTTCCAAGAGTGGGAACGGATCGGCAGTGAACTAGAAGTATATATTAACATATCGGACCCCAACTCATGGAAAAAGTCTCATATGGACATTATTGAAAAAATGTATGACTCAACAAGGAACTCCTTCAGAAATTTGGCTGAGCAAAGCACCACCCGAACGAGCTTTAAAACTCTAAACTTAGGCCTGGGAGACCTAAACTATTTCAATGATGAAAATACACTGCAACACATCGAGCTCGAACGGAAATGCTACCTCTCAACCATAGGCATCACATGGAGACGACTAACACGCAATGCACCTTATGCAACCTCGGAGCTGTTGAAGATGTGCTACATTTTATCGCAATGTGCCCAATTACAAGCGAAATTAGAAGTCTGCATCTTAAGCAACGCTTTTTGAATACCGAAGAAGTCAAGGACTGGTTAAATGGGAAAGACTGGAAGGCGCTCGCAAACTTTATTTGTCACGCTCTCAAATATAGAGGGCAAATATTGGCAGAATATTTTTAAATTATAAACATACATTATCGCTATACTTACATATTTAAGAAAACATTAAATAACACAAATCTGGCTGACGGCTAAAGCCATTGCCTCACACACTAATAATTGAAATACTTTATATCTTAAAATTCATCATTGTAAAATTCACTTTGTAATAAAACCTACCTACCTACCTACCTTTTAATTACATCTAGCGCTTATTCTAGACCAAATTAAGTCCTTAATGAGCTTGGTTTAAGAACGAATAGTTCCCAGCGATTAGCTCCAAATTCTTTTTCAAATTTACTAATAAAAAAATATGATCAGCGTGACTTTCAACTTTTGGAAAGTCTACCCCAAAAGACGGGAAATGGGCGTAAAACTGTTGTATGCAAATTTTTGGGTTATCATCCGATCGGGCTCAAATTTATTCTCAACGATCTATATGAAAATTTAACAATGACTGCATACCAGTCTTCTGGAAAATCTACTCCTCTTGGCGGAAATTGGTGGGTAAAGGTTGAGTGGGTTGAAGGTTCCTGGATTATAAAGGTGGCCGTGACCTGACTGAGAAAATTATAAAAATGTTCAGTTTTTCATTGTACTTGGTTGTGTGCGGGACCTGGACCTGGAGGAGGCCATGGAGGTGGCCCAGGAGGTGGACATGGAGATGAACCTGGAGGTGGAAAATTGTCCTGAAACCGCCATATTTGCAAAGTTCTTAATTTCAGTGAAACTTTGGGCATTGGTTAAACGCTTGCCCGGCAAGGTTTCTAAGTAGAAGAAATGGGCGGAAAATGGTGCACAAGCCGCGATATTTGGCAAATTTTTGGTTTTAGTGAAAATTTTAGTGGAATGGTGGACGCTGGGAATGTTACTAAGTTGAAGAAATGGGAGGAAAATGGTGCTCCAATCGCGAAATTTGAAAAAATTATAGCGTTCATCCGATTGCAATGCAACTTTGAGGAATGGTTGGAGAATTGGTGAAAAATATCCCAAAATGTGTGTTCAAGGCCAATCCTTATTATTATCAAATTTTTTTTGTAAGCTTTCCTTTTTAAAACTCCACCTCCAAGATCGGAAATGTCAGGTGAGATTTTTCTTTTAACCGCGGGCGTGGCATAAGAGTTAATCTCTGCTTTGAGCCAATGTATGTAAGATACGGATTAATATTTTCCAATTTGTGAAAATCACCCCCAAGACGGAAAAGAAAAACTGATACCGATATCGCTTGAAATAGCATTACTGACGGTGGCGTAGCGAAGCAAGCCGGGCTACTTGCTAGTAAATACATAAATGAGAAAAGTGAACGAGGCATGAAGAAAAGCTACATAAACGTAGTGGGTGGAAAATCCCTGTAAAGCGTGCCCCGCGCCGAGGGCACCAGTTCGCAAGTCGCGAGCCACCCGTTTTAGCCGGGGGCAATGGGCAATTCCGAAACTAAATTAAATTAAAGTTGTGTTTTTCTACTATCAATTGAGAAAGTTCTTTAAAAAGAAACACCGAAGACCGAATCGTTCTTTCGAAGTTCTTAGCGAAACTGAAAAGCTACGAATCGCCCTGTCTACTTTGATCTTGATTCATAAACCGTTCGGGCTAGCTTAAGAATTTGTTAAATCCTACACAATGTGTTATACATATATATAAATTTATTTTTATGAGATTGATAAAAGAAGTTGATGATCCAGACTTTAACTTTCGTTGTATTGAAAGTAAATCTGTATTAATTTAAGTAGAATCTAAGATAAATAATTTTCTTCCTTACTCGACTTCAGTACAAAAATCTTTCAGTGCATCAACCTGGTCGCTCTGTCTCTCTCTCTACATCAAAATATTTCAATTTTGCAGTTCGCTTTTGCGGTGGGGCCATAAAAAGGCCATATCCGGTCTGTGTATGAGATTTTATGCGCTTTATGCATACGAGTCCAGGGCCCAAGCTCATTTAAATTAGATCAGAAGGTAGTCCAGAACCGCAGCTAGAAATGGCCGTGTGTGTGTGTGTGTTGGGTAAATTGATTACTCTGAGCTCTGCCTGAAGGTCAAGTAGTTTCTTTTTTTTTTTTTTTTTGATTAAAAACTTGGCACGTCAGCTAATCAAGCTGGCTAAGAACAGACAACATCAGTCAAACAGTCAAAGCGAAAGTTTGTTTCAATCAATGTGGTTAGCAGTCGAAACGACAGCCAAGTTGTAAACGAGCACATAAATAACTTCGACTTGGCTTTGGGCGCTAGCAGAAGGCCGCCAAAAAACGTCAATGGAATATCAATTTTAAAGCCCACAACACACAGAGCGATGGAAAGAGAGCGAGCGACGTATAATAGACAGTAGAATGTATACCAGGACTATGACAATAACTTGACGCTAAACCCAAGTCTAAACTGAAATTGAAATTGAAATGCAAGCTGAAAGAGCGGTGCGACAGGAGTGGCGGGGGAGTGGAGAGTGAAACAGTTGTGCCGCATGCCCTGCAGGTTCTGTAGGCAAGAAAGAAAATAAGAGTCGAAATACTCGCACACTGGATGTGAGCCTTGGGTTGATGATGGGTTCTGTCGTATATGTTGCATGTACAAACATTATTACAAAAGAGTTCTAAGTCAATGCGAGGGCTGCCATGAGATTTTTTAACGCACAATCGGACCCTGAATTGCATTCTGTAGATTAATGAACTGGTGAACAAAATAAAAAAGGACTGGCAGAGTTCTAGATCGTTTGGGATGGAATTCATACCGTTTTGTACCTGAAATTGCAACTACGTTTTGTTCTTGGAAGTGTACTTAAATTAAGTACGAAACATTCTAAAATCAAAAACAGACTTTTCATGTAATTGAATGAGAACACACGTTCTAAATAAAATCAAGCTCTTTTCGTACTTACAGTAAGCCGAAATATTTATTTAAATACAAATGAGCTTGGATTGAGTACAAAATAAACTTACGATCCTGGCTCTAACACTTTTTTAATGGTGTGATGTTAGATTTCTAACCTACAGTAATATCATCTAGGCCAGCGATGTTCAAGAAGAGCGAGGCCAAAAAGTAAGAGTGTTTTGGTGTGCAATATTAAAGCGACACAGCCCAGCTTTGAACTGCCCTCAACGACGGCTGGGCAGCGAATGAAGACAAAGAGAGCTCTGCTTACGCTCATATGCCCGACTTCGGCATGAGCTCGGCTCGTGTGCGTGTAAATAGCCGATTGCGCTCGGCCCCTGGGGGCTATGGAGGAACATCGCTGATATAGGCCTTGGATCTTTCCAGACTTCTTTGATTCAATCAGAGACCTCATTTCCAGAACAAATTGGCTATAGTTTTAGAATTTTATGGGAAGAACATTTTGTACTTTTTCTTAGTTTGTTGCTGTTAGAATACTTTGTTCTTATTTTGAGAGCTAGCCGGAAATTATATGTTATTACTATCACAGCCTTAAAGTAAAAATTTTTTTTAATTAGTTCAAAATGTACTTAATATATCCTGAAACATTCTCAAATCAAGTATTTCGGGGTTAAAACAATAATTACATGAAATTAAAAATTGAATTTAAATCAAGTATTTTTGTATTAAACTTAATATTGTCACCTTTTGTACTTCTTTTAAGTACAAAGCTTCTGATTTGTTCATCTTCTTTAAATTTTTATTTCGAACTTCATAGGTGTATATGAAACAGCTTTGAACAGCTGATGAGCAATATATTAAGTCCCATTAATTTTCTTGATTGCCAGAAAAGAAAAAAAATATATATAGCGTTGCCCCATCTATAGCTTGTGTGGATTGCAAGCATAGTCGATTTGGTGAAACCAAATTGAAAATAAATAACTTGCAGCACATTTTTTCGGACAACAGCGAACAATTTGGAAGCAAAAGCGAGGCGCAAAAAAAAGCGCAAGAAATAATAAATAAAGTGAGCTAAATACAACACCAATTTTAAATTTGTACTGTTATATTCTTCATATTTTGAGTGTCTACCTAGAATTAGTTCCAGCTGCAGACTTCACCAAGTCGCCCATTTTTGTGGTAGTACCTCATGAGAACTTGAAAGATGTGAGGTGATTTTTTAATTGTTTGAACATTAATTTAATATTTTCAATCAGGGACCGGCGCCCCTCTATCTACTGGTCATAGGCAAGCTCTCAAACGCAGCGCAGGCGACACACCGATGGTATAAGCTTGTCGTGTTGCTTCGGCGTTCGGCGGCTCTTGTTTATTTCGTCACTACTACTTAGGGAATTCGGATATTTCAAAAAATGTTCTTAAGTGATTAGTTTTTAAAATTGAGCTTTAGAGCTGAAATGTGGTATATAACATCACCAAAAAAACTTATAACCCTAAATCCACGACACAAAAAATTCAGTTCTTTCCAATAATCGTTAGACAAAGATTCTTAAAAGACTCGTTGAGTTATATGCTCATCGGTCATTCGACTTCTGTTGTCAGAAACCACCACGTCAAAAGCACTGACAATGCGTCTGTCTCATCCATCCAGAACTTAATGTTTAGCGGAAAAGTAAAAATATAAATCCAATGATTCTAATGTCTGTTTGATTTTTATTTGCGCTTCAGAGTCTGAACCAATGTCCAATATTTTTTGTATAGACATACAAACATATCGTACTTTTTACAATATTAGAACATTTTTATGTGCATTACGAAAAAATATGCACAATATACACACATGCATAAAAAGCCGATAACTCACACACAAATTGAACTTTAATTCGCGGAAGTCAATATTATTTATACCTACATTTAACGTTTAAGGTTTGCATTTCAGCCAAGAATCTATCTACGCTTTGCTTTTAAATGCGCCTTTATGTTTGTCGAGTTGCCACTGGTCTTAATAGTTTTATTACACGATTTGCACTCTGATTTTTGTGTATCCACTCTTATTAAATAAGATTTAAGCTTTTGTTTTTGCACGCCAAAAGACCACAAGAAGTCGTTGATAGCAGCAGTGTGACCGAACGCGAGAAAAATATCGCTGGAAAAAATCGCCAAAAAATATTCGATGTCTCAAATATGGCGTCGAAAAAATATTCGATAACGATATATCGTATTTTTGGACAAAAATATCGATATTATATATTTCGATACTATTTTCGACAGTTTTTGTGCTGCTCTTAACTTAATGCCTGTTGCTGCGCTCACATTAGTGTTGTTAAAACCATCGATAGCACTATCGATAGTTGTGAGTTTAGCCAACCTTCGATTGTTGAGACCTACTTCGATACTATCGAGCATAAAATTGCGCATTTCTAGAAACGTTGTAAGTGCGTGGAGCCTTTTAAAGAACGACATAATTTGGTTGTGCATGAAGTTTTAAAACTGAACTGCATTCAGAAAGCACATGTAAAATGCAAGATAATTGTTTTAAAATTTTATCAGCGATATAGCTTCTTTTAAACTAAAAGTGGCACAGAATACGATTGAGTATCATTGATTATTCCCATTATATGTGGTCTATATGCTGAACTACTTGAAGCAGCGAAAAATCTGAACACCCAAGAAAGTAAGTTGGTCTGCCATTTGCTTCTTGAAAGAATCAATACCAGAATTTCCCACAATGAGAACCGAACTATGACAAAAAAACAAGTTGGGGCAGTAGCGAGTGCAAACCCGACTACAAAATACCCGTATCCCTTGAAGGTCTTCTCGTGTTTTCAGTACCACATATAAACACACTCACACACACACTCTAACATACGCAGCACACGCACGCGCAAACACGGAAATGACAATGCTAAGGCCCCCTCTCCCACAAGCAAAATATAAATTCATGTATAACTTTGGTGTTTTTTGTCCGATCTTATTGATTATTCAGAATAGATAGATATTGGGCCTTATTTGATATATGTAAAGTGGAAGGTCTATCTAAAAATTGTGGCTCTGACAGTTTTTCGCTTAAGGGGGAGGGGGAGGAATTTCCCAAATCTGAAACAAACTCGTATTGCATCGGGTATATACATCGCCTTATCTCTTATAGACGGACAGGGCTAAATCGAGCTCGACTGTTGATGCTGATAAAGAACATATATACTGTTATAAGGTCTGCAAAAGCTTCCTCTACCTACATACCTTTAGCACAATCTGAGAGGGAACAGGGTTGGACCTCTCCCATATTTAGGAAGCTGACGGATTCCGGTTAGGTAGAGACTGCAGAAACGCAGTATTAGTTAAAACCTTAAAGGTCCTACTCTTGAGCAACTGCTAACACCATATATTCTTGAAGGATTCGCACGACTCTTCCACCAATCCTCCAATACAGTGTACGTCGACCGAAGCGAGAACGAATTACAGCAAGGCTGTTGAAATTATTTCCGTTATTTTTAAGCAAACAGACAATATCTTTTTTAAATCTAAAGATTCAGAAGTGAAAAATTCGAATCAAAGTAAAATTTGGATACAAATTTCCCAAAAATAAAGTCGGTCTAGCCCGACTATAACATACCTGTCTGAACGTTGCCCATCACTGGTGCGACAGGAGCAGCCCATAATTGTTTGTTTTTTCTTATAACTCGACTACCGTTCATCCGATCTTTACCATTCCTTTGGCGGATCGATAAATAATCCTGATAACTAAATATGTCCAAAAGGAACGAACCTTCTATCTATAAAACTGTGGGAGATATTACGTTTTTTCCAATTTGCTGGGGCGGAGGGGGGCGTGCAAAAATTGAAAATAAACTTGATAAGTCCATACATCAATCCCATGTCAAACCTCTATCTCTTACCATCTCTGAGATCTGTGCGTTCATACGAGACAGACAGACGGAGACGGACATGGCTATATCGACTCGGCTGTTGATGCTGATCAAGAATATATATACTTTATGGGGTCGGAGATGCTTCCTTCTATCTGTTACATACTTCTGCACAGACTTATTATACTCTATGTACCTTTGGTACAGAGTATAATGACAAATGAAAAGTAGAAATAAAATTGTGCTTCAAAATTTGTATGAAAATTTTACTTTCCATCGAATTAATTCACATCTGGCTTTATTTTTGAAATAAATTTATTTCTAAAGTAAGTTTGCAATGATATTATTAATTAATTTCTTAAGTTCCGAGTATGAAAGAATTAAACATCTTTATTCACAACTTCTTAAAAATATTGGAAATAAAAATAATTGTTTTGGTTTTTAAACAAAGTGGTTGCCAGCCGGCTCAAGGTCAAGGATTACATATGAAGAGCAGGTCTTTGTAAATTACACAGTGTTACAAAGAACAAAATCTAAACATACTTTTCACGAGACCCAGTACATATTGTCGGGCAGGTCGAGCCTAGCAATTCCTCATACTCGGTTTCTTCCTAACACCCCCAATATCTGAAGTCCAAAACTTGATTTTTTTTTTTACTCATTTAAATTAATATAATTCGCGATTGGACTATTTGATTTTTTATAGCCTTTGAAATTCCGATAGCGACGAGAGAAATCTAAAGTATGATAATCAATGGTTTGACAGATTTAGCTTGATAGCTAAGAAATGCGGATCTGGAATTTTATTCTTATTTTCGAAATGTCTACTTTGACCCCCCCTGGTTTCTTACCTATTTTATTTTATGCGAGTTTTTTTTTAAAGTTTTTTATAATTAGCCCATTTGACTCTCAAATTCTTTTGAACAAATGAACTTGGCCCAATGAATTTTATATAAAGGCTACCGTTGAAGACGAGTTTACTCCCGTTTTTCTGGAGTACACATCGACAATCCAGTAGTTTTTTTAGTGTGTTTTACATTTTGGGGCATTTTTTTAAACCATGAATGCCCCTACGAGAGTGTAAAATATGATTTGTTTGGCGGCAAATTTTAATAATTTTTATCAAACACCGTTCGAAAAGGAAATAACGTATTTGTTGCACAATTTCTGGACAAGATTAGACTGCAGAAAATTGCAAAATCATCGAAATGAGTATTTATGAAAATACGCTTAAATCGACGAAATTGGCCGATTTGAAAACAAATTCTTTTTGCAAAATTTGATAGAGTTACGAAGCTTGATTTTTGATTGAATATCAGGCAAAAATCAAAAGCTTCCTATGCAACCAAAAAAGTCACATTATATTTTTGAACGTTTGTTTAAGTATCTTCATTGACCTGCCCTACAATTGTCTATGACAATCTTTAAATTTGAAGGTCTAAGTGAAAAATTTACCAATTCAACTGATTTTGGCAAGAGCGACTCAAAAATTATGGTAAAAACTGGGTAGCCGCTAACACACCCAATGATTATTAAGGCGATTTGGTGAATTATACTGATGGTTGGGCCAATGTGTTTATTTTATTTTGGGTTTAAATTTATAATTAACTTTTGGAAATGATAGGCCGGGATTTGGGAGAGTATGCCAAAAATTGGACTAAGCAGATGGACCATTTGAGGCACAGTCACGGTCAACATTTGCATGAAATAATCTTCAAACATTAAATTATATGGACCGTACTACCGATTCAAATAAAGATTTCATGCATTTTTCTGAATTTTACGTTTTTTTTTTAAAACTTTCCTATAGCTCTTTAAAAATCACCCTTTATTTGCAGGCAGATCAAGTTTATTTTCAGTTTTTGAACATATTTGGACATATTCAGTAATTAGAACTATTCATCGATCCGCCAAAGGATTGGTAAAGATCGGGTGAAGAAAGCTTGCTGCTGCAGCGTTGCTTTTAGTTCCTCTCAAAGTTCTTACTGAGCAGACACTTTCGTAAGTACAGCGTATTTTACAATCAGACTTGACCGACTTTCTTGCTTGTTTTATAATGATTCAAGCATTTTCTGTGACTGACACTTGTTTCTCTTCTTGTAAAAGGGTTGTCGCTTCTAGGGCTGTCACTTTCACTTACCTGTTTGTGAGCTGTTGCATCACTGTGGCCTTATTCAAATGTTTCATTGCTGTCTGCAACTGTGTTGCCCAACCACACACACAAACACACACACATTTAATTCAATTACGACCACAAGAATCGGTAGATAACACCCCCTCCCACAATGCTTAAAGTTTTGCCACAGTCGAAAAGAATCTGAAAACCCGAATACAACAAATCTTTTTTGTTGCACAAAAGCGGACAAAAAGAAAAAAGTGCCGATAAACGGAAAATACAAAACAAGAAACGTGCACAAATCTAATTTCCAAACAACACGCGCCGAGCCAGGCACAGGGCAAAAGCGAAATAGAGAAGACGGACCAAAATTGAAACGAAGACGAGGATGAGGAGCCCGAGCGACAACAACAGTATGAAACTTTTCAATATCCGCATCCGCTCATGAATAATAATTTGTAATGGCCTGCGCCCGCGTCATAAAAAAAGAAGAAAAGAAAACCAGCCCACAATTTTGGCTGCCCAAGCGATTGATGCGTCGCCTCCTTCGAGCAGATAAAAAACCAAAGCGGATGGCAAAATATTCTCTTCTAAGCAACATGTATGCCATCTGGGAGGGGTGGGGAGTGGGGGTGGGGGTGTTTATCTCAGCTGTGGCCTGTAAGTCGTTGATGAGTCTTGTCACCTGCTCCTCAGCGGGTAAAAGTTTTTAGTTGAGCTTATGAATATGACATGAGGCAGGCAACTGTACCCACATTCCACTTTCTGATTCAAAATCAGAGCTGCTTTGCTCTCTGGTCTCTCCCCCCGCGCCACGTCCCCACATTAACCGCACATCAAATTCTTATTAGCGCTCAATTTCAATTGATTGCTCCTCAACAAAAAAAAAAAAACTTTTCCAATCAGCCCCGACAATCCTTCTTGCTCGTCGTTTTCTTGCGAGACGTTTGCTTTGGCATCGCTAAAAACCCAATTAAACGCGCCATTAAATTATTTCGCAATTTGCATATATTTCGTATTTCGACTCAATAAAATTTCACACCTGAGTGCCCCACCAAGCACCCACCCATTCGCCCACCCGTTCTCGCACTCACACACGCACCTGCATTTCCCCCCCGCCTTCCGTTTGGGCCTTTAGGTTTGCCTTTTGCTTTTTATTTTATTTTTATTTTCCAATTTGTTGTTGATTTTGTTTTTAAACTTGTTCCCTGATTGTTTTACCAGACACAAATAAAAACACCATTTCTGGAGGGTTCAAAGAGTAGCCTTTGACTCTGAACGGGATGAGGCAGTCGGTTACAGGCTTACTTGGGAGAAGACGGAGAATAACTGCTCCGGCTCAGGCTCGCTTCTGACTAGCGATTCAGGAGCGTTTCGACTTTGAACCGGATTAAAGCCCTGTTGAAAATATTTTCAAATTTAAATTTTATTAAATCTTTAACAAATGATCCAAATGATTCCATAATGTCTGTTTCTTTTATAATTTTTACGATCTATGACGACTTTTGTTGGCTTAAAGGAGGAGATATTGGGTTTGTCGTTGTTCACAAATGACAAATCAGTGAAAGTGCCAGTTTCTAGTGTTTCCTTCATGTAGAGCTTGCCCAAGTCACTTGCCAACAGGGCATAAAAACAGCTAGAAAAACGGATCTTTTGACTTGCGGTAAGACTGACTGACAAGATGTTTGGAGTCAGTTTCAGAGCATCGTCCCATTTGACCTTCCCGGTTTTGGAAATATACGATGGGTGTTCAAAGGAAAAGGTGAATTTTAAAATTTTTTTGTAAAAGTACCTTTTTATTCATCATTTACCTCGGATATAAAACACTTGTGCCAACTCTTTTTCTAATCCTCGAAGAACTTTTGAAATGCGCTTTTCGATTCTGAATTGATCTCATCAATTGTGGCAAAACGCTTTCCTTTCATTGGACTCTTCAGTTTCGGGAATAGGAAAAAGTCGCTGGGAGCCAAATCTGGTAAAAACATTGGTTGAGGAAAGATTCTTCTTCTTCTTTTTTCAGTTCCGATTTCTTGTGGGACATAGGGCATCAACCACTCCTCTCCTCCAGCGAACTCTGTTGTTGGCCGTCGCTTTCAGTTATCCCCAACTTTTCCCGATGTATTGCGCCTCTCTACCGGCAGTCCTCCTTTCTTTGAGTATGCCGCATTACCGCCCGACTCCGTCCAACGGGTTCCATTCCATTGCCTTCCTTGCGATGATTTTTCAAGAGCTATATGAAAGTTTTTCAAAAATAAACACATAGAATTCAGAAAAATGCATGAAATCTTTATTTGAATCGATAGTACGGTACATATAATTTAATGTTTGAAGATTATTTCATGCAAATGTTGACCGTGACTGCGCCTCAAATGGTCCATCCGCTTACTCCAACTTTGGCATACTCTTTCCAACATTTCGGTCGGTATCTCACGAATAAATGCTTCAAAGTTGTCTTCCAATGCGTCAATTGAATCGGGCTTGTCTGTATAGACATGAGCTTTAACATAGCCCCACAAAAAAAGTCTAAAGGCGTTAAATCGCACGATCTAGGCGGCCAATTGACCGGTCCCGAACGTGAAATAAAATGTTCACCGAACTCGCCTCTCAATAAGTCCATTGTTGCGCGTGCTGTGTGGCATGTGGCACCGTTTTGTTGAAACCACATGTCATGCAAGTCAAGCTCTTGCATTTTGGGCAAAAAAAGTTGGATATCATCTCACGGTAGCGTTCACCATTCACAGTTACGTTACGATTCGCTTCGTCTTTGAAGAAGTACGGTCAAATGATTCCACCAGCCCATAAACCGCACCAAACTGTGACTTTTTCTGGATGCATTGGTAGCTCTTGCAATGCTTCTGCCTGATATTCACTGCAAAATCGACAATTCTGCTTATCTGCTTATTTACGTACCCATTGAGCCAAAAATGAGCTTCGCCGCTGAACACAATTTTTCGGTAAAAAAATGGATCTTCGGCCAACTTTCACCAAAAATTCTACGTTGCGGTAGGTCGTTCGGCTTCAATTCTTGCACCAGCTGTATTTTAAAAGGCTTCACGCCTAAATCCTTC
This sequence comes from Lordiphosa collinella, assembly GCA_018904265.1. Lineage (NCBI taxonomy): Eukaryota > Metazoa > Arthropoda > Insecta > Diptera > Drosophilidae > Lordiphosa > Lordiphosa collinella. The sequence continues at coordinate 98,827 of JAEIFV010000756.1, forward strand.
CGCAAAATTTTCCACGTTGTTGTAACAGAGGCCCAATTGCTGCGAACGGCGACGAATCAATTATTGATGTTCATCATTAACACTGGCCGATACAGCTGCGATATTTTCTTCAGTTCGCACTCTACGTAAGCGTGTTGGTGGTTTAATGTCCAACAATGTAAATTTGGTGCGAAATTTAGTCACAATAGCCCGAATAGCCGCTTCAGTGGGTCGATTAAACTGACCATAAAATGGAAGAAGCGCGCGATGAACTTTCTTAACAGAGCACGCATTTTGATAATAAAATTCAATAATTTGCAAGCGTTGTTCGTTTGTAAGACGATTCATGGTTAAATTATAGACCAAACTGAAGATGTTTGACAGTGAAACAAAACACGAAACGTGCGTGAGCTGTTTAAACCAGTGTTACCAAAAGGATAATAGCTAAAAAAAATCACCCTTTATTACGTTATTATTTGTTATAACAGCTTGGAAATAACATTTGATACTTTTTTTTTCAGATTTGTTCAGCTGCGACTTTGTAAAGGACTTGAGAAAGTCGACTGAGCTAAGAAATCATACTTAAAAAAAATAAATAAAATAAATAATATCATTTACGTAATGTCATGTATCATCAAACAAGACTGATATGAAATAAAATGCCAAATTATTATTTGTTACATTTCCCAGTATTTTTGTATTATGGATTAAAGTAAGGGTATTGTATAGGGTAAGTAAAAGTAAGTAAAATCGGCTTGTCAAAATGACAACAGCCCCAAGGGGCCAAAGCCGAGCCTCTCTCAATCTCTTGGCTTGTGCGCTTCTAATTTAGCACAAGAGAAACTAACGAATTAGCTACCAGTTAGAACCAATTAAACCAATTAAAATCCTAGTATAAATACTCATACCATTGCTGTTATTCATACCAGTTAGCTCATCGGTTATCTAACCAGTAGGACTAACCTCACACGTACGCTCACCGACAGAGCGACTTTCGGTTAAATTTTTCCCGACGCCCATTTGCGTTTGACCAGAAACATTCCGTAATTTACCGGTTAGCTATACCAGTTAACGAACTAGTATTTACCAGGTAGATTTCCTGCTGACTTTCGGTATCGATTTCTTGCAGGGTAGAGTGTAGTTATCAAAAGCATTTCCACTTAATAATCTGTTTATTAATTTAATTTCTTTTGGCTTATATCTGCATTTCTTGTCTTTGAACTTGTTTCAGCGTAGATGGAAATAGTTGTGCTACAAAATCTGCATATTCTTTTTCCCAATCATCCTTGATGTTTTTATAAATGTTGCATATTGCGTCCTTGAGGCTCCATTTTATCGCCACAAAAGTTCCCTCTAGCGAAGCACATATGCTCTATCGCCATATGTCCAGTAATGTAGTGTAAATACTAAAAATTGTTGTATCTAAAAGTTGGAGGTTCCGGCCAGAATGACGACAATTCTGCTTCGTTTGTCACCGGTCCAGTAGTTTTGGCTGAATCGCGGCCGCCATTTTGAAAAATGAAATAAAATTTGCAGTTGCCAGGACATTTGGGTCACCTTGAGAAACTAAAAGCGCTTTATCTCCTAAACTAATTCGAGTTTTCAAAAATCCTTTTGGGAAAATATTTTTGATTATCTGAGCTATGAAAAAGAGCAAAAAAAAAAAAAAGTCGGTTTACTGACGATAGTTGAACGTGAAATTAGAAAATACTGATGGAATGGTAGCATTTTTCAAAATAAAATTTTATTCTTTGTTAATAGATTGTAGTATATAGGAGGTAATTGGAAATCACAAATTACACTTAACTTAAAGGATGTACCTTTTAAGTCTAAAGTAATATGTATGTCAAAAAAGTCTTAAATTGGCATGTTTTGGTCCAAAAATATTTGTATCTGAATCTTTTTAAACCCTGGAAAATCTGATTAACATATCTTCCAATTTAAACAGTCGCCAACATTTGGTTAACAAACTTGGCTGTTAGGTCTTATACTACCCGAAGCTATAAACACCGTTTCTTCCTTTCCTTGATCTTTTGTTAAAGTTTTGGTAAAGTGTAAGTCTTAAAATAATTTTCAATGCATTTCGAAAATTCTGGAAGGCTCCAAAGAAAGTGTGAAGAAACAAAATGTATACATTATTTTTTGGCGGGATTTTGTAGCGCAGTGATAGTGCCTGACCCTACACAGGCAAAAATCATATATTCGTGTATTTCGATTCGATGTAATACCGATCAATCTCAAAATCAAGCACAGTCTCCAATTGTGCTCGGTGTTTTAAATTTGATTAGTGAATTTCCCTTGATTTTGTTTCTTATAATGTACCTTTCCTGTATCTGATCGTTTTCCCGAAGAATACGACTTTTTTGCACTCATTTTTTGTTAAATGGAATTCTATGCCATCTGATGTCACCGTATCTTTAATTCGCTTAAAAAAATAGCAATAATTTTTGCCCTTATACTCCTCACATTCTTGCTAAGACGAACATATCAATGGTTAGCAATAACAAATTTTTAAACAATTTTTGTGTCATTTTATTCCTTGCCTCGCAAAAATTTCTTGTATTCGATTTCCGTTACCAACTTAACTTAACCAAAAATAGTTCGTTGATCGTCTCTTCACGGAAGCGTACTGAAGCCACTCTCTCTGTTTACAAATGTCAAATTACAACTAAGCACAGCTCACAGAGTGTTGGCCTGTTGAAACAACAACAATGCGTTGGTCTGCTGAGCTATATGTGTGTGTGTGTATGTATTAGTACATGGAACGCCTCAAAGCGAGGTAACGACGCACGAGTCATGTTTTTTCGTGCGTGCAGCCGGCTCTATCGAATTATAAGACGTTGTCACGTCAAAAATTCGATTTTTTTCTGGCCCAACATGAGCTTCCCCCTTAAAATGTGTACTTGGGATCAAATTCTTTGCCTTGCGGACGACGAACATTCCTTTTGGCATAATTTCCAAATAAATATATTTTGGTTTCGTCACTCCAGAGGATATTACGCCATTTTTTCTCACCCTCTGGTCCGCACCAGGTTCTACGATCTAATGCAAATTTGTTCCTCATCTATAAATTTGCCAACCGAAGCAAAGGAACCACGCGAGCAATCCTACCTGGTAGGTTTGCTATTGCCAATCGTCGCCGAACGGTCCGTGATGACACAATATTCCCAATTTCATTGGCAATCGTCCTGGAAGACTTGAACGGGTCGCGTTTCACCAATTGAACCATGCGATCGTCGGTTTCACCTATTGTTTTCGGTTTTAAGGCATTGGTTACGAAGTTTTGAGAACGTTTCATCAACATGGCAATGGATTTATCCGTTTTTCCTTCATCTCGGAGTCGTCGAATGAGCCTTCTCTCCTCCGCACTACAGTGACGCCTAATACAATTTTAATGTTTATTAAGTCCCCATTTAGTTATATTTCCTAATACCTTACCTTCTGCAACAAAATAATTATATTTATAAATTTATTATTTTATTGACCAGCCGAGCTTGCAGTCTAACCAATAAAACAATCCCCAATTTTTTCCAGAAAGCTAATTAATTCCGGGCTTGTGTGCTTCTAATTTTCGCACAAGATAACCTATAGGTCTGTATACAGCTTAACGTCGAGTTCGAACGGCAGTTTGAGAATGGTGAAACCTAGTTACTTCAAAGCTGGCGCCAACAGCTAGTGAAGGTGGCCGTGTGTATAAGTTTTTTAAGGAAAAACTTTTTCATCAGATAATACGAGACGGGATCGAACCCACGCGGACGCACACACTAGCCGCTGAGCCACAACCGGCCAGTCGAATGAATGAAAGCCTTTCCCTTAAATGGAATCTCAAAGAAATGTTGGCCCAACAAATATGTAGCTCGTTTCGACTGAATGCCATAAATGGCATTGGCATATTTAACCATGGAACAGCATTTAAGTACCAAAATTTCAATTACAATTTTGACTATGTATTGTTGTTGTGTGTGTGTGGCAAGTACATGGATCGGGCGTGTGCGTACATACTAACACTAGGGGCCTGACTATACATCGTAACCCAACGCCTTCGTGTGTGTACAACACAAGCCCTCAAATTCCTTTGGGGGTAGGGGATGGGGACTTTGCCGGAGTGCAATGTCTGTCAACACTAATTGTTGGCTGCTGTCGCCGCTGTCTTTTGCTACAATAATGTCATGTGTTCTCGTGGATGTATCATCCGGTGTACAAGTGGGTGTGTGTGCAAATCCTACTTACACAGGCACACACACACACACACACAAAACACAATACTAATACGAGACCCGAAAACGCCTGTATAATTAAATTGGGTCAAACCAGTTAACTCACTTGTCTGTGGATTTTGTTTGCATTTTACTTAATCTCAGAGTCTTAGGCAGCGTCTCAGGGCAACTCCCCGCTCCTCTCCACTCACCTGCTCGGTTAGTTACTCGCTTGACTTAACAAATTACTTTGCTGCCGGACGAAATCAAATTATTGTGGGCCTCAGACACAAAATATTGTCTTAGGGGCCGAGTTTATTAAAAGTTTTCACAAGAGCTACAACGAGCATCTAACTATTTTATGAGCCAAAACAAAGAAAAAACTTTTGACCTGTTGCCAGTTTGGCTCACACACACACACACACACTGCCAGACAGACACCCTCGGTTTGTCGGCAACTTATTGTTCCTGCACTTGGGCAGTGGCCACTTTCGCACAACTTTCTGAGCTTCTTAGTTAAATTGTGTAATTAATTGAGAATGTGTCGCGACCAAAAGTTCAGCCCAAGTTGAGCTGGGTCAAATCTTGTGTTAGTTTCTTAAAACAAAAGTGCGGCACAATATAGAAAATAATAGACTGCAGGCCTGTTCGGGTTGAAGCCAAACTAAAAGTGAGTCCGTCAAGGAAATGGCGTTAATGGTATCAAATTAAGTTTAATGGTACACAATATCCAGGCAGTTCTAGAGGGTTGGAGGTTCAAGTTGTGTTTCCATTGGGGCAGCATTTATCTGTCCGTCCGTCTGTTTCTCTGCTATCCTCACCAAACTTTGCACGAAGTCTTTTGGTACAAATACGCTGCATATTTGTCGGAACCGGCCGGATCGGATGACTATAGCATATAGCTGTCATACTAACTTATTTTAACTTATTTTAAGTCAAAATTAATTGCCAATTCATCATGGGAAGACTCACACCGCAACAAAGTCTCCAAAGGGCTCTGCAACAGCTTAAAAAAGAACCGCTGATTTTGTGCCGAATTTCGTTCAGTAACGAGTCACATTTTTGGCTTTATGGATACTTAAATTGATGAGCAATCAGAAGACTCTAGAACTACCTTTGCATCCAGTAAAGTACACTCCATGGTGTGTTTTTTGGTCCGTCTGTATTTCTTTTAAAATGGACATAATCGTCAATGGCAGACTTTTTGTTGCCTCAAATTAAAGTCCGTTATGTCGAAAAGATTTGGTTTTAGCAAGACGGTGCGACAGCACACACACACACAGCGCGCTCGAGGTTTGTTTAAAAGCTTAGGTCCCGGGCCAAATTTGTCCATTTGTAGATAATAAGAAAGCTTAGAAGAAGGCAAACTATCACTGAAAGTCAATTCATGGGCATGAAGTAGGCATGGCAGCTGCTAAGCGTGGAGTGTAATCCATCCATTGATCTGCTGATTAGACATGGTGTAGTGCAAATATGCATACGATTTCAGAAGAAATGAGATAAATTAAAAAAAAAAACACAAAAGATTCGATAAGCATGCTGCCTGTAAACAGCAATAGATCAAATTAAAAATAAAATAAAAATAAATTATTCAAGACTGGACAAACCAAACGAAAGCGTCGGGCTCTCGTCCAATACTAAAATTTTTATTTGATTTTTCTTTGGGGTTGAATTTGGGACATGTTCTGGCCTACTTTGTTGGATTGAAAAGTAAGAGAGAACATTAACTGTGATATGATGAATAATGACTAGCAATTTCTTAGAACTCAGTAGGTAATTAACTCAATTTGAACTAACAACGTTCGAATTTTCGTTTAGCTGTCAAATTTCACATAATAAAAATTACTTAACAAATGTGGCCTTGCCTGAATCTGTTGTTTGGTGCTCTGGAAGCAAAGCAATAAACAAGTCTTTTTTTTAGAATTGCCACCAGTCCTGGTTAAAACATTGTACAATAAAAACAACAACTAGTGTTGCAAAGACTTAAATTGGTTCAGAGGTATTATTGTAATAAGGTTGCCATCATGGACATAGTTGGCTACATAAATCAAAACAAGGAAGAAAGTCGGTCAAGCCCGACTATATTATACTCTGTACCAGTTGGGGTCGCCGCTCGCATTTGCTCCCGATTATATTATATAAAATCGGTATCCAGGGAACACCACGAGGAGGCCATTGCAATAGCAATGGGGTCGATATATGAATAAAGACCTACGAGTCGACTTGAGTTGCTTAAATACTTATCATTTAAGGTGCTGTTACATACTTTTGCACAAACTTATTATACTCTATGTACCTTTGGTACAGAGTATAATTAGAGAGAGAGAGGAGAGAGAGAGAGCATTGGCACGCGCCTCAGACAAAAAAAAAACCTTTGCATTTGCCAGAGCTAGAGATGGGCGTACATCGAAAACTACGCGGGACTCCGGAGTGACCAGAATGACTTAACATCATTGTGATTGCTTGATATTATGTTAGAGTTAAAGAACTAGACTATTTTTATATTATTTGCAATTTAAACAATCCTCGTCTTAGTAGTCAGATGGGTATCGGGCGATATATTTGTCCCGCGACCATCTCTAATTTCTCTCTCTCAATATTGTGTATGTGGGAAAGGGAAGGGGGAAAATGAGAGCGTCCCAGTTAGCTGCAAGAATCCAATTGGATCTAATGAGCTAGCCATAGCTGTTAGGTTTTGTATAGGATTTCGTTGTTTGAATTACTCAGACAATATATTTGCAGGTTTAATTCATTTAAAAGGTGGAATTTTTGGCGGGGCGGGGTCATCACACCCACAACGATCCAATATGAATCGTTAAATAAAAATTTGTCAACTTGCAGTTTTTACTGGCTCGAGGTCTTGCTATGTTATTGACATAACTTTAAACAGAGGCACACAACACAAAAATTTGTCCCAAAATATTGTTGGCTATCACTTTGCTGTGTAGTCGTTGCTCATATTTACATACATCTACATACATATGTATGTGTTTTGCTGCTGCAGGAGCAGCCCAGATATATTGAATTTTCGTTTGCTCATATCTTTACTACCGTTGATCCGATCTTTACCATTCCTTTGGCGGATCGATAAATAATCCTGATTACTAAATATGTCCAGAGGGAACGAACCTTCTATCTATAAAACTGTGGGAGATATTACGTTTTTTCCAATTTGCGGGGCGGGAGGTGGCGTGGCGAAAATTGAAAATAAACTTGATCTGCCTGCAAGTATAAGAAGCATAAGTCCCATACTTGTCAAACCGCTATCTCTTACCATCTCTGAGATCTGTGCGTTCATACGGACAGACAGACGGACAAGGCTATATCGACTCGGCTGTTGATGCTGATCAAGAATATATGTATATACTTTATGGGGTCGGAGATGCTTCCTTCTGGCTGTTACATACTTTTGCACAAACTTATAATACTCTATGTAAGGTGTGCGAAATAAGTCACCTTATAAAGCTTATGATCTGCTGCCAGAGCTTTTGCAAACAGTTTTTTCAATTCCGTTTTTTGCTTAGTTTCGAATAAGACAATTCCCTTGCTTGCAAAAACAATGAAAAAAAACAAGACTCGATAAGGTGCCGTTATTTTCATTAAAAAGCTCATGCCCCTCGCATTGCAGAACGAAATAATTGAGCTTACATTATCTGTTTCTGACATCGTACACGTGCATACAGCCGTGGATTTAAAGGAGATTTTTGCAGTAAAATTAATGCAATAAAAGAAGTGAGTTTTGACCCATAATCAGTTAATATTAATATTAAATCATCTTCACTTCAGTAGGAATGTTTCAAAGCCGATACCTCTCTAATGAAGAGCGAGCTAAAATATCAGCATATCGCAAGAAATTGCTACCAAAATGCAGAGAAGCTACTTTACAATTCAAAAGTATTTAAAAGATCCCGAAAATCACGGAAGACCTCGATCTGGTCGCCCGCCATTTTTGCAAGAACGTGATAAAAGAAGAATAAAAAGCCTAGCAGTTAAAGAAAACAAAAGTGCAGCCCAAATTTGCCATGAACTGGCTCTTCCAGTATCGAAGCGTCGCGTGCAACAAATTTTGCGTGCCGATCAATTCGTTTCATATGAAAAAAAAGGGCCGTCAAATGTCAACTACTTCCTCGGCACAAAGTTGCCCACTTGCACTTTGCGGAGACGCATAAGTTTTGGGACTTAGAGTGGAAAAATATTATCTTTAGCGATGAAAAGAAATTTGACTTAGATGGCCCGGATGGTTATTAATATTATTACCGGGATACTAGGACACCAAAGCAAGTAAGAGTGTCACGCAATTTCCAAGGAGGTTCACTAATGGTGTGGGCTGCATTTGGCTTTGCTGGAAAGAGTCCAATATGCTTTGTCACACATAAAATGAACTCTGAAAAATATGTCGAACTATTAGATGAAGTTCTTGTAAATTTTGGAGAAGTATATTTCGGAGACTCTTGGACATTTCAACAGGACAATGCTGCTATCCACGTTTCAAAACGTTCAAAAAATGTTTTTTTCAAGAATATAATATTCCGGTTTTGATGTGGCCCGCAAAAAGTCCAGATCTTAACCCTATAGAAAACCTTTGGGGCATCATATCTAACAAAGTTTATATGCATGGAAGGCAGTTTAACACCTTAAAAGAACTAAAAGCGTCAATTATCGCAGAATGGGCTGAATTGGATCCATCAATTTTGCAAAACTTGGTTAATTCAATGCCAGGACGTATGTTAAAGGTTATTTACAGTAATGGAGGACATATTTAGGTACAATAGGAAAAAACGTTGACTTAACCTTAAAGAAAACTAAATATTCGGGAATTATCAGTTCACTTATTTCGTTCTGAAAAATATAAATATAATTTAAAAAAAAATGTGTTATGATTTCATGAAGCTTTGCAAGACTGAAATTGAATTGTTATTTCGTTAAGTTTAAAAAATAAAATACAACCATTTGAAAATATTTGCAGTTTTAGCTTAAATCGAGGGAATATATGATTGTAAGGTGACTTATTTCGCACACCTTACCTTTGGTTCAGAGTATAAAAATTGCAGTATTGCGCACTTGTGTTGTAAATAAAATTGTCCCAGCTCAGCCCTTTTTTCTAAAAATCAGGTAGATTGGACGAAACAGTTCGCGACCGCAATGACGTAATTTCGCCGTTACAGCGCGATCTTTCGGTGCCTGAAAACACAGAAGTCAAGTGAATTCCATCTTTGTAACGGCTTTTGTCATTTTCGGGTTTTTGCAGTTTATTACCTAGTCATAAAAAAAGGACGGGCAAGTATCATTCTCTGAATGAATTTTGTATGTGTATAGCAGGGGCCGGCAGCTTGCTATCTGGCGTGCATACGAAAATTCTCAAAGCAGCGCTGCTCAAACACACATAGTGTAAGCTGTACAAGCGCCGCTGCGTTGCTTGCTTTCCTACGCCGCGACGCAGTCGTTGCTACTGAAATTGAGAGCAATTTTTGAGCTGCTCTCACACACACCAATGCATTGCAATGCAAAAATGTAAATGTATTTTTTGCCTCCCTCTGGTGTATAGCCTCTCAGTTTCCATCCTCTTGCGCCCACCATTCGCACCCCTCATTTTATAGCTTTTCTCTTTCTTACACATTTATTGAATTTTTGGAGTGCCATTGCCAATGATCAAACACGACATAGTCGCATGATTTTGATCAAAATTGGCCTAATTATTTGGAAGCTTATAAAATTAATAAATGTCAAATTTGTAAACGTTTTTATTGACAAGGAAAATGTACTTTTAACAAAGAGCGACAAATGTGCAGCGTATTTGTACCAAAAGACTTCGTGCTAAGTTTGGTGAGGATAGCTTTGAAACTGACTGAGGAGATAGCAGGGTTAAATCAACTCAGCTCGTCATGCTGATCAAGAATATATATATACTTTTTGTGGTCGGAGATGCTTCCTTCTATACGTTACAAACATCCGGACAATTTTATAATACCCTCTGCAAGGCTATAAAAAAAGAAACACTTCAATTTAAATTCCATCCTCATTCCTAATCCTGTTTGTTCCATTTGCTTGTATTTCTTTCATTTTCTAACCTTTTAAACATATTTTAGTCTAAGTTTGTCTCCCCAGTTTACCAACTCATTGTTGAACTATAAAAAACATCAAATAAATAGATAAATAAGCTGATCGTCTGAAAATTCCCAAGAACTAAATGCATTAGTTTAGATTAGCCCGTTGCCTTGCCAACAGCCAACAGCCAACAATCACCAAGCATCATCCTCAGCCCATCATCATCCCCTGGGGTATATCTAGTTCATAGCTGATATTTGTGTGCTGCTCTCATTAATTAATAACTTTTTGCTGATAATGAGTAAACATAAACAAATTGAATGTCGCCACAGTCAGGTGCCGCTCAGCGAACCAAATAATGACGCAGCCAGAGCCTCGCCTGACACTGCTTGGCACTTGGCACAGATTGCGCCTGCCCAGTGGATGCGATGCGCGATCAATGGCATACATCTGGCGGCTGTCTGTGCTAATGACGCCGGCAAGTGAATTAGATAAACCCCGCCAGTTTCTGTGTGCCTTCGCTCTGGCTAATTATTCCCCAGGGAACGGATCGATCAGTTCTCGGAGAGTGTGTGGTCAGTCAATCACATTTACATAAATATTTCGACACTTTGCACCAGCCGATCATTTGCCATGATGGACTTCTTTGCAACGGGCGCATTCCAACAGCTCTACAGCGAGCTGGATGAGGAGGAACCGCCACCGTCGTCAACTGTTGCCAGTCTCGACTACTGCTATGCAGTGGATGACGTGGATGTAAGTTTTGAGCCGTCTTTCGAACCAGTTGATGTACACGCCAGCGACTACTATGGCCTCATCACCTTGGATAGCAACAACAATAACAACAACAGCAATGACTACCAAGATCATGGATTACTATTCGATTTCGATCGGGATCTGGCTTTAACCACCGCACAGCCGCCAGAGCTGAGTGATTGGGAGCAACGTTTGTTGGAGAATTTTGTGGAAATACCCGAACTGATTGATTTTCTACCGGAACGAACGCCACTCTGCACGGATATGTGCGATGACTTTCTGCAGGAGAGCAACAATTATCTACGCCTGGCCCCGGCAACGTCACCCGCAGCTGCTCCGGCCAGCGCCACGCCCAGCTCCTCGGAGAGTCCGCAGTTAAGTCTGAATGCCGCCGGTGAGCGGGGCTACCTCTGCACCTTCGGCAACTGTGACAAACTCTACGCCAAGCCTGCCCACCTCAAGGCCCATTTGAGACGACATTTGGGCGAGAAGCCCTACGCCTGCAGCTGGACCGACTGCAGTTGGCGGTTCTCACGATCCGACGAGCTGGCCCGGCATCGACGCTCGCATTCGGGCATCAAGCCCTACAAGTGTGAATACTGTGCCAAGTGCTTTGCCCGCTCCGATCACCTGACCAAGCATCGCAAGGTGCACGAACGACGCCTGCTAGCAGCCAGTCGATCGGGAAAGCTGCTGCTGTCGGAGGATGTGTATTCCGTGCGTCCAGGCCGCAAGCGAAAGAATCAAATTTGAGAGTGTGGTGAACGGTTGGTGGGGATTTTTTTGTTGTTGAATAAATGTGAGAGTTTTTATATGAAGTGGAAATTGGATTCGTGGTGGAGTTGGCTGATTTGGTTAGACCTACTACTGTCTTACTTTTGTGTCATTTTTTGTTTTTGCACAGAACAAGAAACTAATCCCAAACAATGTCAGCAGTTGTTCAACCCCGAATTTTCTCAAACCAATTAGGACGGGATTGACCTAAGAACGGATATTCAAACCCAGAATTCTGGTCTTGATCTTTGTATTAGCTCGGAAGAGCTACAGGATTTGACAATTGAAGCTTGTTATTTGAACTCGTCTTGAACCCACATTCGAAAATGATAAAAAAAAAAAAAAGCCGCACATCTGTTTCAAGTATCACCCGCTTCTATTTTCAGTAGACTTTGCCCATCGACTGCAAATTGGCAGCTGCCTTGTTATAACTGATTGGGAATTTCAGCAGCTCAAGTGCAAAAACCAACACCAACAGACAAGCGCCAAGTTGACCGAGCCTGTGAGAATGTGTATTGAAACTTCTTTGGCAAAGTTTCAAATGTGATATGGCTTTCTTTTTGCTCTTTCGCAATATCATTGAGATTCCGTATTTACTTTAAACTGGATCAGTCAGCTCTATCCAGATTCCTTAATTCTTCATCCAAGTGCTACAAGGAGTTCCTTAGATTAATGCACTAGACAAAATAAAATTTTTTTTTTATTTTTGTTTTGGTTTTATTTTATATGACTAGCTTAAAGTTACAAACTTAGGAGCTAGTTGGGGGTAGCATGGCTGCTGCGGCCCTCAGCTAACTGGATAGTAATAAAGGGTGATTTTTTAGCTTTTATCTTTTTGGCAACACTGGTTTAAACAGCTCACGCACGTTTCGTTTTGTTTCTCTGTCAAACATCTTCAGTTTGGTCTATAATTTAACCATGAATCGTCTTACAAACGAACAACGCTTGCAAATTATTGAAATTTATTATCAAAATGCGTGCTCTGTTAAGAAAGTTCATCGCGCGCTTCTTTCATTTTATGATCAGTTTAATCGACCCACTGAAGCGGCTATTCGGGCTATTGTGACTAAATTTCGCACCAAATTTACATTGTTGGACATTAAACCACCAACACGCTAACGTAGAGTGCGAACTGAAGAAAATATCGCAGCTGTATCGGCCAGTGTTAATGATGACCATCAATTATCGATTCGTCGCCGTTCGCAGCAATTGGGCCTCTGTTATTCAACAACGTGGAAAATTTTGCGGAAGGATTTAGGTGTGAAGCCTTTCAAAATACAGCTGGTGCAAGAATTGAAGCCGAACGACCTACCGCAAAGTAGAATTTTTGGTGAAAGTTGGCCGAAGATCCACTTTTTTACTGAAAAATTGTGTTCAGCGACGAAGCTCATTTTTTGCTCAATGGGTACGTAAATAAGCAGAATTGTCGATTTTGGAGTGAATATCAGCCAGAAGCATTGCAAGAGCTACCAATGCATCCAGAAAAAGTCACAGTTTGGTGAGGTTTATGGGCTGGTGGCATCATTGGACCGTACTTCTTCAAAGATGATGCGAATCGTAACGTAACTGTGAATGGTGAGCGCTACCGTGAGATGATACCCAATTTTTTTTGCCCAAAATGCAAGAGCTTGACTTGCATGATATGTGGTTTCAACAAGACGGTGCCACATGCCACACAGCACGCCCAACAATGGACTTATTGAGAGGCGAGTTCGGTGAGCATTTTATTTCACGTTCGGGACCGGTCAATTGGCCGCCTAGATCGTGCGATTCAACGCTTTTAGACTATTTTTTGTGGGGCTATGTTAAAGCTCATTTCTATACAGCAGTGTTCCCCAGCCATGCCCCGGGGGGCCGAACATTTTCGGCAACTTACATGTATAGGCAGCCGAAGGCATACCGAAGTCGTCTCACTGACTGGCAAAGAGAACAAAATTTGTCAGTCGCAGTCTGTGCGTCGAGTCGAGCACATTGACGGCGCTTTGCCTACGGGCTACACTGCAAAAGATTACAATGGCTACTCTGCATATTTGTATATATCATTATTATTAATTTTTTTTTTTAATACTGAAACTGCTAAAATGCAAGCATTTAAACTTTTTTCTTTAAAATTACATATATGTAACATTCTTAATTCATGGTTATTTATTATTTTGTTTTTTTCTTTATTGTAAGTTGAGATTTGTCGATGGGCTCGGCAAAGCATCCCAGCATCGATACACCAAAAGTGTCGAAGTCATGTAAGAAACAAGTATTTAGGCTTCATTCGCTCATTGATGGTCAACTGCGCCGGTTGTTTGATAAGCGAAAAAATTATGTGGGACCTCGAATGGGAAAGCAAATATTTTGTTAATTAAATTTTACTAATGAAGCTGAATGCATGGTATGCAATCGCATTATAGGTAAAAAATATAAAGCGCCACACAAACCGATAAACAAAAACATTTTTAAAACAATAACTCATTTTGCCGCAAATCCCAGAATCGCCTACAAAACCCTGACTTGCTCCCAATTTTGCGCAGTGCAAGGCACACAATACATTTACACATTTTCTCTCCTCTCTTCTTGGGGAACCCTGCTATACAGACAAGCCCGCTTCAATTGGCGCATTGGAAGACAACATTGAAGCCGAAATGTTGGAAAGAGTATACCAAAATTGGACTAAGCGGATGGACCATTTGAGGCGCAGTCACGGTAAACATTTGCATGAAATAATCTTCAAACATTAAATTATATGGACCGTACTATCGACTCAAATAAAGATTTCATGCATTTTTCTGAATTTTATGTGCTTTTTATTTTAAAAACTTTCTTCTTAAAGCTCTTAAAAAATCACCCTTTACAACACTTACACTAGGACTACGTTAATAGCCACCAAACAGTTTTTTTTTTGTATGGGGAAAAGGTAAGTTTTAGCTTTTAACGCAGAACGCACTCCTAGTGTAAATAGCCTATTAAATATATATTTTGTGTAATATCTTTAACATTTATATCGCCAGTTTACAGATATAGGGGGGTGCCCCAGAACTCTCTTCTGATTTTCGTTAATACGCTTGTAATTCGAACTAAAAATGCTTGGTAACTAGATATGTGGACGAAGTTTAGGCGTATTGAAACCGACTGTTTAACGCTTAGTTAATTTACGAAGTAGGTTCCAAATCACTTAACTTCCCCATCTGATCTAGCACCGACGATATACTCGTCACTTTACATCAAATATGACTTAATTGCTGCCAGTATTTTATTTGAATGTGTATTAGACTGCTGACCTAAAATCAAATTAAACAATTTTCATGAAAACGTTTTTTTAAATATGAATTTCTTCATTTTTCATTGTTTATCCATAGATCTTCTTTTCCAATAGCCTTTTTTCTATACGGAAATATCAAAATTAAGTCATGATCTCCAAGAAATTGATTTAAAAACTTAAAAATACTTCCGCGCCAATCAAGAAGTAAGACTTGGCAACATTAAGTCCTTTTGTTAGGAATTTTCTAAGATGGTGCCAGCACTGCCATGTGGCAAGTCGAATTTGGTTGATATGGTCGCCTACGGTTGGTTTGGCGAATTGATATTGGAATGCAAATTTCAATATTAAAGCAAATTACATATAATATTCATTTCATGCAAATGATCCGGAAAAAAATGTTACATTTCCATAATTAATTTAGCTTGTCTAAATAGTTTAATAGGTGAATTTAGCTAAATCTCCTTCCAAAACACGGACTGACGGTCGGACAGGCATGGCTAAATCGACTCCCCTGTTGATGCTGATCAAGAATATATATATTTTATAGGGTCAGAGATGCTTCCATCAGCCTCTTACATACTTCCTTTTGCACAAACCTTATATAATCTGAGAACCTTTGGTACAGAGTAAAAAAATTGTAAGTAGAAAAACTTCTTATCGATTGTTCTTTTTATATACCCTCGCAGAGGGTATTATAAGCTTGTCCGAATGTTTGTAACGCATAGAAGGAAGCATCTCCGAACACATAAAGTATATATAGTCTTGATCAGCACGACGAGCTGAGTTGATGTAGCCCTGTCTGTCTTTCCGTCCGTCCGTCTGTCTGTTTCTATGCTATCTCCTCCTTCAGTTTTAAAGCTATCTTCACCAAACTCTTCACGAAGTCATTTAGTACTTATACGCTGCACATTTGTCGGAACCGGCCGGATCGAATGACTATAGCATATAGCTGTCATAGGAACGATAGGTAAAAAATAATAGTTTTAGTAAGAAAAACTTTTTTGTTTTTAATGGAAACGCCTCCAAACTTCGTATTTCTTCGTTTAATATGCTTTTCCATGATTCCACTAAATTTGGTCAAAATCGGACATCTGTATAGTATAGCTGTCATAGAAAAGTAGAGTCTGAAAAGTAGTATTAGTGAGAAAAACTGTCCTCAAAAATGGCATGTATTTGTTTTATCGGTCGAAAAACTAGTTCTTGTCAGAAAAGCTTTTTTGTTTTAAATGTAACCGTCCCTTACGTTGGCATACATTTTTTATATACTTTTACACAATTCTAGAAAGTTTCATTAAAGTCGGATGTCTATAGCATATAGCTGCAGTATAAATGATCGGTCGAAAAAGAAGTTCTAGGGAGAACAATTTTTTCGCTTTGATTGGGATCGACTATAACAAATTTCGTAATTAACAGTTTGTTATGCTTTTCCATGATTGCACCAAGTTTGGTCGAAATCGGACATCTATATAGTGTAGTAAAATAAAGTAAAGTAAAGTAAAATGGCTTGTCAATTTGACACAGCCCCAAAGCCGAGCTTCTCTCAATCTCTTGGCTTGTGCGCTTCTAATTTTTAGCACAAAAGAAAGGGACCTACAATTTAACGCCGAATCCGAACGGCAGTTTGAGAAGCTTTCCATGGCTAATTACTGCAATGCTGGCGCCAATAGCAAAGAGGTGTGGCCGGGTGTAAAGTTTATTCAAAGAAAAAACTTTATTATTAGATGTTCCGAGGCGGAACCAAACCCACGACCTCTTGCACAGCGGTCGCGCACACTAGCCGCTGAACCACCCGGCCACATCTATATAGTGTAGCACCCATAGAAAAGTAAGGGTATACAAAACTTCAGTCGAGCCGAAGTTAACTTTCCCGTACTTTTAGTTTTAACCTTGTAATTTGAATAGATTTTCTTAATATTAAATAAAATAATAACATTCCATGCCGTTTGACCGAAAGATTTCATCATTTCATGATTTTTTGGGGTGGTGCGGTTTTCATGACCGCTAGTTTATATCATTGAGCGCTCAGAAAATAAAAGCATAGCAGACGTTGTTATTGAAAAAGCGAAAGGAATGACCTGTATGAGAAATTTACATGATCCCCCATGAGAATTAATTATTCCTTATCGTTGGCAATAAAGACGTTCATTTGTCCTACGAAAACTTTTTGAATCGATAGGCAAAAGGATTGGATTAATTAATGATAGGTTTAGGAATTTGCAGGACATGGAGAGCAAGTTGGCTTTCCACTTTCCTGATATTTTGATGGACTCGGACGATATCGAGTGGAGTTTAGTGGAGGAACTTAAGAAGGGGCGCTTAGGCCTTGGAGCCTTTTGTAGCTGCCCAATCACTTGAAAATGAGGACCCACTTTCTTTCCGAATCCCCACCAAATTTAGTATTAATTATACGAAATTTTTTCGAATACATTTGTTTTGTACGCAGCGAGTTCCAGTTATGCAATTACAAATCAAGCACCTTGTGCCAGACCACGCAAACCAGGAAACATATAATATGGTCCAGCACTCATCAGCCGAACACATGGATCTTTGCAACACAATCAGCTGAAATCCAGGCATGGATTCCTTAATAATACGTCTAACCCTTCTATCATGCGTTTTGGACCTTTAGCATTCTCATTTGAACGCAAAATTTTTTTTATTGATTATAAAATGAAAAAAATATACCATATTCCATAGATAATGCTCAGGCCGTCTTTAATGGGCTTCCATTAACAATTCGACGTCACTTTTTTTGAGGTTGACTTTTTTGTAGTTTAGTGAAAAAAAATAGAATTTTTAACACGGGGAGAACCGTCGACGTTCGACGCAGGAACCGAACGGTCCAGCTCGACGTGGGAAACGCAAGGAGCGCACGGCACTTCGATCAAAAACCCTTTGGGTTAATTCTAAAGCTATAAAAAAATGCAAAAAAAAGTCGAAAAAATTTTTGCTGAAGAGAATAGGGCCTTAAGGGAACTAGCTACCGGATGGATGCACCGCTCGTAATACAGAAATCAGCATCTGCACCTTTGGCACAAAAATCACCGAAGTGCAAACAAGATATTCTCGGCTTGGTGGCTTAAGGCAGCCTGTAAGATCCGAGTCCATTCCAATATTGGAACCAAACGACCAGACAACAGAGCAAGGCTATTCGGAGCTTAACGACCTGCAAATGGACTTAGCATCAATCAAACTGAAGAAACTACCCCAACATGCCAACACTATGCAGCACCATCATCAAGCAGCTTCTTATATTGCACTAACAATATCAATATTGTTATTAGTCACCTATATAGAACTCGCGGACTGCCCCAATCACCACAGAGGAACTTTGCGATTCAATAGTCCCCACACCTATTCCACGCCGTTTTACAATTGGCACGAGCGATGGTTAAATCACAGGATCAACGGCCGGGAGAATGCTAAGTTCCCATCTACGTTAAGATATAAGAAATGCATTTTTATTCATTTACTTATGAACAGAAAACATACAAAATATTAAGGCAGGTCAGAACACATTATGTCTCCCCTACTCACGCGTCAGTCGATAAGTCAATTCGTCAGTAAATCTTAACTCTGCTGATGATTCAGTTCTTACACAAAGGTTTAGAAACCAATGCAGTTGCCGACTATTGCAATCACCCGGTTTCTCTTTACTTTCCGCTAGATAAACACTTTACCTGTAACCAACACAACCCATTGTTACCATATAAATAGCCCTAAGTTTATTCAATAAAGTCAGTCTCAGTACAATCATTTCTTTCATCGCACCCAGCAGAGACCCTCAATGTAGCCTCTCCGCAGTCCAACTGGTTCAAGTGCTAGTTGCGACGACCCCTTGCAAACAGTTTATGTACTGGATGCATCCCAGTTTATAAACACACACAAAAACTTAATTACAGATAGTTTATTTACTGTCTAGTAATCTACACAAACAGCTACCAAGAAGACGTCCAACATATCCGAACACAAGGCCCATAATATTCCGATTTATATTAAAAAGCTGAGACCAAAAAGTTCGGTCATAATTGAACAATGTTAATTTATTAAATTACAAAATGGCAACTGTGAATTTAAAATATTCAGTACAAAGTGGTAAAATTTAAAAGTAATGAGTTTAATAAAGATCGTCTTCCGGCCACACATAACCGCGGGATTCCTCAAACTCAAAATCCTGGCGTCGTTCGGTTATTAATGGAACCTAAGCAATCACTGCACTTGATAGTGGAAGCTGTGGTGGCATCTGTAGATCTTCAACCGGCCGGACAAAGCTACGCTGTACTTTGGGCGGGGTTTGTTGGAGGAATCCTCACACTCTAAGTACTGGCGACGTAGGGTTAACAAAGCCTTCCATACACTTGATGTGAAAGCTGTGCTAGTGTTGGTAGCTGACGCTGACGCTATATTGGCATCCTCGGATCCTTTGCCGGACGGACAAAACCAGGCAGTACTTTAGTAGCGCGTGGTTGACGAGTGTCCAGGCGTCTTTGAGTTGACAGCGGAACCTTTGCCATGTCTTTACTTGATGGTAAACGCTGAGGAGGCATTGGTGCGGGCTGTTGGTTTGGATCCTAGCGTCGTTCAGTTATTAATGAACCCGAAACCATCTCTGCACACGATAGTGGAAGCTTTGGTGGCATCTGTAGATCTTCAACCGGCCGCACAATGCATAAGGGTGAAGTTTGCTGAGTATAAAATGAAGCCATTTCAAAGAGACGATGAACCAAACGAACAGATGTTGATGATGGCGCTTCAAATGCGTCTTCCGCCATCAAATGCAGAGATGACTCTAGATCCGTTGTCAACCAAACGTCTCCAGGAATTCCTATTTGAGGAAGGAACTTAACAACCTGCGCCAAAACGACAGAGTGGTTTGGTTTAGCCGAAAGAAGATTCGTCGATGCCAATGCCGCGTCAGCGTCAACTACCAAACTGTGGTGGTGAGATTCCACTACCAAGTGCAGAGATAGCTTTGTCAACCCAACGACGGCAGTACTTTGAGTTGAAGGAATCTAATGAACAAACCCACCAAATGGACAGCGTAAAATGTCACGATATGAAATATCACGTTGTCCATTTGGCGCGGTTTGCTCAGTGAATTCCCCCCAACTCCAAGTACTGGAGTCGTTGGGTTGACAAAGCCATCTCTGCACTTGGTAGTGGAAGCTCACCACCACAGCTTGGTAGTTGACGCTGAGGTGGCATTGGCATCGACGAATCTTCTTTCGGCTAGACCAAACCACTGTCGTTTTGGCGCAGGTTGTTGAGCTACTTCCTCAAATTGGAATTCCTGACGACGTTTGGTTGACAACGAAACCAGAGTAATCTCTGCATTTGATGGCGGAAGACGCATTTGGAGCGTCATTATTAACATCCGTTGGTTCGGCTCATCGTCTCTTTGAAAAAGCTTCATTTTACAGTCAGCAAACTCACCCTTATGCATTGTGCGGCCGGTTGAAGATCTACAGATGCCACCAAAGCTTCCACTATCGTGTGCAGAGATGGTTTCGGGTTCATTAATAACTGAACGACGCTAGGATCCAAACCAACAGCCCGCACCAATGCCTCCTCAGCGTTCACCATCAAGTGAAGACATGGCAAAGGTTCCGCTGTCAACTCAAAGACGCCAGGACCCTCGTCAACCACGCGCTACTAAAATACTGCCTGGTTTTGTCCGTCCGGCAGAGGATCCGAGGATGACAATGCAGCGTCAGAACCAGCTACAAACACTAGCACAGCTTTTACTATCAAGTGTATGGAAGGCTTTGTTAACCCTACGTCGCCAGTACTTAGAGTGTGAAGAACACTTCAACTAACCCCGCCAAAAGGACACCGTAGCTTTGTCCGGCCGGTTGAAGATCCACACATGCCACCAAAGCTTCCACTATCAAGTGCAGTGATTGCTTCGGTTATATTATTAACCGAACGACGCCAGGATCCGCCTCAACAGTCCGCACCAATGCCTCGTCAGCGTCCACCATCAAGAGAAGACAAGGCAAAGGTTCCGTTGTCAACTGAAAGACTCCAGGACCCTCGTCAACAACGCGCGACATAATGGCAGCCTGGTTTTATCTGGCAGGCAGAGGATCCGTCGATGCCATAACCATCCATAACCTTTGCATACATTTCGAAGAGAGCACGCGACCTGTCCTGATCAATCCACGGAGGCAAGAACGAAATATTTAAGTTCGTTGTTTATCATCGGTTGCGCTGTGACCGTCGCACTCGCCTCCACGAATTCCACAAATCTATAGCAGCAGCTAATTCCCGTGTCTTCATCACGTACGATCTTCGTTCTGCGTACGCCAACAAATTTGGAAAACATTTCCCTCAGCTTCTTCTGGAGCATATCCAGCGGTAAATTATTCATCATTAAGTTAGTATTTCCCTCGGTGTCGTATGGTCCAGGGGCCAGCGATTATTTCCTGCCAGGGAAGCAGCCGGTTGCCGGTGCTAGTAGTAGAGCTGGCAAAGTGCAAGCCCAATGGATCCGTGTATCGAGAAGATGAAGATTCGGTGGTTTTAAGGTTCATTATCTCTGTAAAATAAAAAAAAAAGCACCATATGAAAATTAATTTTAACTTAAAGCGTTTCCCAACACTGGCAGCTGTCAACGACAGAAAAAAAAAGAAAATCATACAAATTGAGTTTAAATGAAAAAAGTGTAAGCAAATTGCCAACAAATTGACAATAAATTATTTTATGTAAATTATTATTGAGTTTTTAAAACATATTAGTTAAAATGCAGATTTATCTTATTATTTTGCCCAAAATCAGACTCCAACAGCACACAGAAGTTCGGTAAGTTATAGATTATATTTAATTAAATAATATATAAATTTTTTCTCGTTAAGTCGTTAAGTGTTGTTCTCCCAAAATCTGGGCAGGAAAAAATGCACGAACCAAGTTGTACAGCAGACGGCAACCAAAAGAATTACTTTAAGGCAGAGATGATACGTATCGATAGATGCCTAGTCGATATTTTGAGTATTTAGTGTTGTAAAAGCTCTAGTGGTATTCCTGACAGTGATTTGCTTTCGATTTTGATTTGCTTTGGATTTCGTGTATCAGCTGCTCACGACTGCTCCATACAAAATGTGCAGTGTGCCCAGAAACAGTAAGGAAAATAGTTGATTTCAAGAAATCAACTTCAAGGCTGGTTTCAATTTGATTTCGTTTTAGTGTGACCAGTTTCTTGTATCACGCCCTTGGCGGTTGTTTAGAATCTGCTGTTACTTAAATGTGAAAAAGATGGAAGTTTTATCGCATTTCAAATTTGAGTAATTAAATGAATTATGTATTTATTGTTAGCATTATAAAATGCATATGAGCGTTTTGTATAAATAGACTAGCGGCCTACAGTGGACAGAGTCATAAGTGCTCAAGTTTTTGGAACGTGTGCTTGACGTAGGCAAATATTTTCGGGAACTATGTAATTTGCATAGTTCTCCATAAATTCTTCTACAATTTTGGCCTGCTTTTTCCTCTTCCCCAAAATGCAAGAGCTTGACTTGCATGACATGTGGTTTCAAAAAGACGGTGCCACATGCCACACAGCACGCGCAACAATGGACTTATTGAGAGGCGAGTTCGGTGAACATTTTATTTCCATTCGGGACTGGTCAGTTGGCCGCCTAGATCGTGCGATTTAACGCCTTTAGATTATTTTTTGTGGGGCTATGTTAAAGCTTATGTCTAAACAAACAAGCCCGCTTCAATTGACGTATTGGAAGACAACATTGAAGCATTTATTCGTGAGATACAGGCCGAAATGTTGGAATGAGTATGCCAAAATTGGACCAAGCGGATGGACCATTTGAGGCGCAGTCACGGTCAACATTTGCATGAAATAATCTTCAAACATTAAATTATATGGACCGTACTATCGATTCAAATAAAGATTTCATGCATTTTTCTGAATTTTATGTGTTTTTTTTTTTTTAAAACTTTCCTATAGCCCTTAAAAAATCACCCCGTAAATGTAAAATGGCTAGACACTACCCCAAAGTGTCAAAGCCGAGCTCCTCTCAATCTCCTGGCTTGTGCGCTTCTAATTTTCACACAAGACAGTTTAACGCCGAATCCGAACGGCAGTTTGAGAAGCTTTTGCATGGCTGATTACTACAGAGCTGGAGCCGACAGCATTAAAAAAAAAAAGTTTTTCTCACTAGAACTAGTTTTTCGACCGATCGTTCATATGGCTGCTATATGCTATAGTTATCCGATCCGGCCGATTCCGACAAATGTGCAGCGTATTTGTACCAAAAGACTTCGTGCAAAGTTTGGTGAGGATAGCTTTAACTGACGGGGAGATACAAAACGCAACGGACGGCTAAACTCATCGCGATCAAAATATATTTAGTGTCGGAGATGCTTCCTTCCGACATAACCCTAAAATTGAAAGCTTAGTTTTTCTCATGACTTTTTTCACGCTTCATACAGTATATGATAGTCATCGATTTTGCTAAAACTTTCTTGATGTGTTAAAGTATTTAAAATAAGAATATGCCATAAAAGGACTTTTCATTGAAAACAAAAAGTTTTCATCACTGAACTAGTTTTTCGAACGATCTTTCTATGGAGCTATAAGCTATAGTCCCGTCCTTTCATGGATTACTATACGTACTTTGGCGATTCCTTAAAAACAAAAAGTTTTTCCACTAATGTTTTACCGATATTTCCTATGGCAGCAATAGCATAGCACCGATCGGCGGTCCGCAAAGGCAGCGTTTTTGTACCAGAAGACTTCGTGCAAAGTTTGGTGAGGATAGCTTTAAAACTGACGGAGGAGATAGCATAGAAACAGACGGACAAACAGACAGACGGACGGACGGACAGGGCTAAATGAACTCAGCTCGTCATGCTGATCAAGAGTATATATACTTTATGTGGTCGGAGATGCTTCCTTCAATGCGTTACAAACATCCGCACAATTTTATAATACCCTCTGCAAGGGTATAACAAGAAAGAAAGTCGGTCAAGCCCGACTATAACATACTCTGTACCTGTGAAGTGCTGCCCATCACCGCTGCGACCTGTGCTGCCCATAATTGTTTGTTTTCCTTATAACTCGACAACCGTTCATGCGATCTTTACCATTCCTTTGACGGATCAAAAAATAATCTTGATTCAGATATCGATTCAAACCATCTATCCATAAAACTGACGGAGATATGACGTTTTATTTTTTTTAATTACGCGGTAATCTTGATCTGCCTGCAAGTATGTGTCCCATACATATCAAACCTCTATCTCTTACCATTTCCGAGATCTGTTTGTTCATACGGACAGACGGACATGGCTAGATCGACTCTGCTATTGATGCTGATCAAGAATATATATACTTTATGGGTACAGAGTATAAAAAGAGTACAGCAATTGTTCAGTTGGTGGCCTCTGCCTCTCTCTAGAGTCTAGAGCACATCGTCACAAGCAAATTAAGTTTATCCCACAGGTTCATTGAACTAGTTCCCGTAGTTCCTACAATGTATTAATTTTAAATCAAGCTTTAAGTCATTTGCTTTGCATTTTCAAGATTCAACAGTAATAAATATGCTAGCTCTCTGGCTAAACGGAAAAGAAATAGCAATACGATGCCAATGTCCTGTGCGTGCGTGTGTGTGTGTGTGTCTTCCGTTCCATTCCTTGCTTGCTTGCTTATTGATGACTTGAAATGCTGTTGACATTATTTGTGCGGTCGTCGCCAGTTGGTCGCCCTCAATGCAAATTTGTTGACACAAAACTCAAGTGCCGGAGAACTCCGAACTGGAAATCGAACACTAAAAGTGTTGCACATGCAGCGGGGAGCGAATCGTAAAAAGGCCTGCCCCACCCAGCACAATCCAACTGCCAACATCATTTGCCCCTGAGAATCAAAGTCTCGATTCTCGTAAAAATGATTCATGATATCGCATTATTTCCGTATCATTTGTAATTTCCAGTTTCCTGCTTATTTTCACCCGCACACACACAGAATGAGGAGAGGGGTAGTGGGGGGGGGAGAGCAGGAACTGCTGCAATTACTATCTATCTGGTATTTTATAACTTTTGCGCTCGTCCTCGTCGTTGGCTGTTGCCTCGTTTCTACTGCTGCTGCTGCTGCTGATTACAGCAACCAAAGTCATAGTCACAGTCAGAGGAGGAGTCAGAGTCGGAGACATAGCTAGAGCTGGAGATGGAGACGGACACAGAGTCACAGCTACTGTTACAGGCGTTGCCAACGTCATCATCATCAGCATCAGCATTCGTGGTCCTTTGCCTGCTTTTGTTCGCTCCTGTAGATATCTATGTGTAGTTTTTGATGAACATTTAATTGAATTCTCTTGCTACGTCGCGCTTTGTCTCTCCACACCAAACACTCACACACACACTATCTATATATACCAACATATATCCTACAAGAGAAAAAGAATAGAAAGTTATGCGGCGTCTAATTAAAATTGCAATCGAAGCTTTTAAAGCTATTTCTAAGCAGAAGCCACTAAAAGCTACTAAGAGCTACTTAACATGCAATGCCCTGGAATGGTTTGGAGCACTCAAGGATATGACCCAAGTCATAGATTAGTTCATTGTTTATATGAGAAAAGCAGAATCCAAAGAATTCAATTGGTAGATTCCATTAACAAGTAATGCCTCCACTTGAAGCTGAGCAGGGTATATTTCGAACCTAAAACTGATCAGTGGCAAAGTACCGGAAGTTATTTCAGCGTTGATGAAACTTTTATATTTTCCCTGAGGACAGCACTCATCAAAGACAGATAAAAATGAAGCAAACCACTTTTGAAGTGGCTCTGCTTGAGCTAACAGCTGTTGATCTGTCCAACAGTAAAAGTTAATGTCAGCTGGTGAAAGACTTAAATAAATCAAGTGCCGTAAGTGTTTTTCTTTATTTATTGTTGTGGTAAAGCGCAAAAGAAGAAGTCAGTGGGAGCGAGAAATGAGGCTGCGCTTGTAAGGGGATTGCATCCAAAAATACTTCCCAAAAGAATTACCGGTCTAAAACTTCGAGTATAAGTTGAAGATAAAATAATGATTTTATAAAAAAGTGAATGGATTTTCAGAGTGAAATGAAAAATGAATTTTGTATAGCTATCTTAATAAAAATATATCTAGGGTATTCATGACGGCCAGTTGAGCTGTGGAGTTGTTGAATTGAGAAAATTTTTAGTATTTTACAAGACGAAATCTGGAAGCAGAAAATCACGACCTCCAGTTGAGCCACGGAATTGTTGAATTAAGGAATTTTACATTTAAAAAATACACTAAAAATAACAGTTTGGTGGAAAAACTGTTCAAGCAGGAGCTTATTTCAAAGGCCGAAAGGAATAAGCTAATAACAAGCACTGATCTGCCACCTAGGATATACGAACTATCTAAAATCCACAAGGATAAGTTCGATATGTTCCTATCGCTGCATAAGTTCGATATGTTCCTATCGCTGACCAGACACGGTCAACAAATTAGGTATTGTTGATAGAGATTTTTTAATGTTATTGAATGCTACTGGTAAAATTTTTTCGAAAAATTTATTAAAATTGATTGCGATGAATCAAAAGCAATAGCTGGGGACATTTGTTTACTTGCCCGGCTTATCAAAGAAACGCAATGATAAGGGAGTTGCCACATGCACAAGATCGCTGCGCCGCTAAGTCCTGCTAACAATTCTAGTCACAACAAATTGAATCTCTGATCCTAGCATAAATTATTTTACATGTAGAGTTTGTCAACGTAAATCATTGAACAAATGTGGCATCATCCAGATCAGTAATCTCTGTACTCTCTTGCATTGTTTATTCGTTGCTCTGCCTCTTCAAATTCCATTTTCATTGCGTGGAGTTGAAAAATTCGTTTATTCATAAACATTTTGTGGCACCAAATAACTAAATAAAGAAATCAAATGTTGGAGGCATCTGTTTGTGTAACGATAAAATATACCGATAATTCCATCGGCACTGAACTCGCGGTTGACTTTAACCAGTGCTCGAGCATCGGTTAAGTCTGTTCCTTCGGTTGCGCCACACGTAGCATGACACACGCAAATTCGGTTAAACTGCCTGTCAAGTTGCCAAACCGCACATTGAGAAATCGAGTCTAAATACGGGTTCGGTTCTATAAAAATTTGATTGACAATGATTTTTTTAAGAATATGTCAAAGACTCGTACTCTTTGTAAGAAGTTGCGAAATCTGCTTCGATTTCAAGATCTTGACTGCGTAACGCGTTGGAGTTCGACTTTCAAAATGTGCGAGCGATTGCTGTGAACTTTGAACAGATTCTGAATAAAAACTCTGCAGATATAAAACAGTTACACTTAGGGCCGATTTCTCATGTTTCTGTTTTGGCAAATTCACGTGGATTTGTTTTATTTGCATTGCTCATTTTGAGTACGATCTATGCAAATGGGTAAAAACCACCTGGATTCAAAAAACAGGAACATGAGAAAAGGGCCCTAAAAGTTGTTGCATCCAATTTACAAAACATCTGAAAGATTATAAGAAGCGCAACTCCTTCCCAGCGATTTCTACTTAACTTGACAATTTTTTTTTAGATTCTTTTCTTATCATTTTTTTTAGCTTAGATATTCAAAAAATGTTATCCCAAAAGGATTTTTCGAAATTCGGAATTCTTTCGCAGATAAAGCTGTTTTAGTGACCCAAATTTCCTAGGAATTGCCATCTTTAACCGCGTTTATCTCGAAACAACGTTTTTTAAACAGTTTCGCAGCTTTTCTCAAGATCAACTGAACCGATTTTGATGATGTAGGGCTTAATGGATAACGGTGACATCCGGAACGCTGCGAACCGTCAACAATCCCATTTTTGGATTGTTTTTAATGAATTGAACAACCAAATACAAACAACAGAATTTCAAAATCTTTTCCCCGATTGTTTTTCACAAGTTTTTAAAAAACAGGTCAAATTTAGTCGTCTAAACCAGAGGGCCTTGAAGATTTTGGAAAACTATCATTAAAAAGAACTAAAAAATGTCGCATTTGTAGTAAAAGCTGTTCCAGCAACACATGTATCAGTCGATCGCGCTTTTCCTAAAGTTTCTAAGGTGTTATCAAGCCAAGCTAAGGACGACAAATTAACTATTAACTTAAATTAAACTTAAATATTATACTAAAAGAATCAAGACTCTTCAATGAATAAAATTTTTAATTTTCTTTCAATTTACACACCTGTTTTTTTAATTAGCGAACTTATGACTGAACCCGGTTTGAACCTGAACCTGGGTTCATCGACCTTCTAAACCCGCTACGTGAACCCCAACCCAAAAAGTTTTTC
Organism: Lordiphosa collinella; assembly: GCA_018904265.1. NCBI lineage: Eukaryota > Metazoa > Arthropoda > Insecta > Diptera > Drosophilidae > Lordiphosa > Lordiphosa collinella. Next base: position 127,112 of record JAEIFV010000756.1, read on the forward strand.
GGGATTGAACCCCGAAATGAACCCCTCCCGGTTTTTAACAGATTTGCAACCCTGGTTAAAACGAACTGCAATTAAAATATTAACTGCAGCTTGCAATTTATTTAATTAAACTAACTAAAACTGCAATTAAATGAATTGCTAGACTACAGTTCTAATTAACACTTCAGCTGTGTGGGCACTGTATATTAAAAAAATTTTGTCAAATCAAAAAATATATTTATAAAATCAGTATAAGCTGGAATAAACCGACCGTTAAAATGGATGAAGACAGTTATTCTTTGGACTCTGTTCTGAGCACTGCAGAACAGGTATTATCTCCCTCGGAGACCGATGCTGTCGGTAGCCCCATACTATATTCCCAACCTCGACGGAACTTATTTTCAAGTTCTATCAAATGAATCCACAGGAAATTATATCACGGTTTAATGTATGAATTGATCAAAGGACAAGTTTTATTGGACGGAACCAATTTTAAATTTCTATCAAATGAATCTACAAAAAAAACAAAATCGGAGGTGTCCTGGAAATCTCTAGAGATTTTGGCTTCGGTTGGTTTGCAAATCGCTAGAGAAATCCGTCGGTGTCCCAGAACTTCGAGAGATTTCGTTTTCTTCGAAAGTCTAGTTCGAAAGTCCAGTTCGAAAGGTGTGTGTATAAGATTATGGTCCTACTACAAAAACAGTGATATAATGAGTGGGCTCGTGAATTCGCTATAGGTTGGTTAGTTTGTTGGCTGGTGTGTGTATTGGTTAGTTTGCCAAAATCTCCCATCAAAATACGAGAGGTTTGAAACCAACTGAAAGAGATTTCTAGGACACCGAAAATTGGTTTTGGGTTGAAATTTGGTTGGAAGAGATTTCTGGGACACCGCCGAATATAACGGCTTTATGCATGAAATGTCCAGAGGATCGAAAAGCAAAAATAAAAGGCCAGTTGACCTGCACATCAAATTTTGTAGGCCATTTGAATAGAAAACAGAGAAATGATTGCGTCAATGAGTACAAAGAATGCATTATACTACCAAGAGCAAAACAGGGTGAAACAAGAAAACAAGAAACTCGAATATCGTTCATCCGATCTTTAAAATTCCCGAAAACTAAATATGCCCAGAAGGTTCCAACCTTCCTTCTATAAAACTGTGGGAGATATGGCGTTTTTTTCGATATTGCGGGGGCGGGAGGAGTCGTGGCCAAAATTTAAAATAAACTTGATCTGCCTGCAAGTATAAGAAACATATGTTCCATACATGTCAATCCTCTATCTCTTACCATCTCTGAGATCTGTTTGTTCATACGAACAGACAGACAGACGGACACTTTTGCACAAACTTAATATACTCTGTGTACCTCTGGTACTCAAGAACAATTTGAAGAAAACATTGTTAAATATCTTATTCATTTCATGATCCCTTTACGTGCTCTGGTGGCTCCGTACTTTGCAAAAATATTCATGGACGTAGATATATGTGAAAAGGGGCATTCATTACCATCTCTGAGGTCAGCTTGTTCATACGGACGGACAGTCAGACAGACATGGCTATATTGACTCGGCTGTTTATGCTGATCAAGAATATCTGTACTTTATACGGTCGGATTTGTTTCATACTTTCTGCTACATTAAATCCACACTCAAGAAAAAGTTATTTGTACAATTAAAATATTGAGTAGAATACTTACAATTTTCGGGAGTTTTCGGCAAATCAGAGAATCTCTTTGGTAGCTGCTTCCACTGTTCGCCTACACTAGAAGGGCCAGGTGGGGTTCCCCTGAGCAGCTGGGCGAGTTCAGCGTTCAGCTTTCGGCGTGTGTAGTACTGTAGTACATCTCCCATGGGGAGAAAATAAATCAATTGTGTTCTGAAAATAGAAGCAAGCATGAAGGTTGTATACACATATAATCTATATAAAAAAATTTAATTTGCCGAGCCAGCAATAAAATTAAATATTGTATTGTATTTTGAAAGAAAAAATCAAATGCGCATCTTAGCGAAATCAGGCAGAGGAAAAACACGATAACAACTGTTTTCCCAAATTGCGGGCACACTATTTTTTGGTATTTTTTTCCGCTCTGCCCATGAACTTCAAACGGCATACATATGCATACACACATACTCAACATGTATGTATGTATGTACTCAACACGTATGCATGTACATATGCATAAGTGCACGCGGTCACTCTTACACATTTTAGCCATTGCCGTTTTTAAAAAAGGAAAAGTTTTTGTATGTATGTGAGCATTTACAAACATTATCTATGTGTGTAAGCAATGTTAATTAAAAATTGTATATTGCACACACACACACACATATACATAGATTGTGCATGAAAATGTACATACATATTGCAAACACATAGAACATGTTTGTTTCACACAAATTGTACAATTTCATAGCAGCCGCATTACATTTGCAACAAAACACACACTTGCAAGTCACTTGTAGTTCACTTTTGCAGTTTAATTCACATTATTTTTTAGCGACTGCTTACCTCTTTCACGCAAGAGCACAAATCGAATGACGAAAATTGCAAAAACAATCAGTACAGTGCCGACGCCAGCTTCAACGACGCAAAATGCACGACGAAAAATGACCGGTTGTCGCAGTCGAGCTTGCTGCGGCGGCAGAGCCATGCACGTTGTTTTTGCCTTTTTCGAGTTGAACTATAGCTGTCTCTCTTTGATTTGCGTAACTGTGTGTGTCTCTTTCTTCTCTCAGATTTTCGTTGTCTACTTTGATCTGACATATGTACATATGGATAAGTGCACGCGGTCACTCTTACGCAGGCATACATATGCATACACACATACTCAACACGTATGTATGTATGTACATTTTCAAAGCAGCCGCATTACATTTACAACAAAACACACACTTGCAAGTCACTTGTAGTTCACTTTTGCCGTTTAATTTACATTATTTTCTAGCAACTGCTTACCTCTTTCACGCAAGAGCACAAATCGAATGACGAAATTTGCAAAAACAATCAGTACAGTGCCGACGCCAGCTTCGAAGAGGGCACGACGAAAAATGACCGGTTGTCGCAGTCGAGCTTGCTGCGGCGGCCAGGCACGTTGCGGACAGCGCCCTTGTCTCTTTGATCGGAGTTGAACTATAGCTGTCTCTCTTTGATTTGCGTAACTGTGTGTGTCTCTTTCTTCTCTCAGATTTTCGTTGTCTACTTTGATCTGACATATGTACATATGGATAAGTGCACGCGGTCACTCTTACGCAGGCGGTACACTCGGCAAATTTTAGTCATTACCGTTTTTAAAAAGGGAAAAGTCTTTGTATGTATGTGAGCATTTACAAACATTATCTATGTGAGTAAGCATTATTAATTTAAATGATGTGCGCATATTTTATATTGCACACACACACATACATAGATTGTGCATGAAAATGTACATACATATTGCAAATACACAGAACATGTTTGTTTCACACAAATTGTACATTTTTTAGCAGCCGCATTATATTTGCAACAAAACACACACTTGCAAGTAAACGATTAATCCAGCGATGCCTAGCCTTATGCTCTTTGGCAACGTTTTGTTTTTGTAATTCCACCGAACATAGGAAGTCAATGGTCGTACACGTGCATGGCGCGAGGCATACATAACGACACACATACAAACGATTTCGTGTGTGTGTGCGTCGCTTAGAACAAAAACCGGGTTTTTTCTCTAATTTCACTGGCGTTTGCGCGTGCAAACTAACTGATCAACATCGATGTATTGGTGTTTTTTTTAGAGTATTTATGAGTGCTACTTTTTGGCATGTCTGGTATAAAAAAAAGTCAGCCAGTGTCTGAGTGACATACCTGCAAGATCCACGTCGCGGAAGTCCTTATCGTCGTAAATGTGTCGTTAATGGATTCGTCAGGCGAGATAGAGGTTGAATGTTGAAAATTTCGGCAAAAAAAAACTGCACTAATTTCCTGGCAAGAAAGTTCAAGTCACCCAGCAGGCGTGTTGTTAGTGAATGCACTACCGAAAGTTCTGACAATCGGTAACCTCTATAGCTGTTATCGATAACCTCTGTAGCTGTTATCGATAGTATCAAGGCACCACCAAATAGAACAGACAGTGTTGTAAAACTCGTTAAGTTGGTTAAGTTTGGCGCTAAGTTCAAACGAAAATGTTTCGCTCACCAAGATTACCCTTAGCATCTAGTTTTAGAAAACTTATGGTGAATGGAAGTGGAACGCAAGTGAGGAAACCAGCCGATAATCCAGAAGAGTTGTCATTGCGAGATTTTTTAGCTGCCATACAGGGTGTCGAACAAAGATTTGACTATCGGCTCCAAAATGTATTGGGTGGTACAGAAAGTTTGTAGAGCTTTCATATTTTTTGTATTGTATTTGTTTGCTATTTGGCAAAGTGTGTATGTTCGTTTGTTGGAGCTCTGCAAAACTGTGTTTTTGGTTTTTTGGATAATTTAGTTTTTTTTTTTATCATTTTTCAGGCTCAGAAATGAACAGCATTTTCAACAGTTGCTTTTCTTCGCTTATCATCGAGGTCAAAAAGCTGCCGAACAGCAAACAAAGCGTTGCAAGACAATATGAAAACCCTTCGAACTTTCTGTACAACCCAATATAATATAAACACTCCTGTAACTGGTTCCGAGTTTCCCAACTATTTAGAATGAAGATATCAACTTTTGCCATTTTTAATTGAAATTTAACTCCTACTAAATATAAATATAAAATATTTTCAATATTCAAAATCTGAAATGGTCCTTCGGCAGGGATGACACGTTCAATTTCTACTGACAATTTTTAAGAAAAATGTGCTGCTGACGGCAGAGCAGCCGGCAAAATTGTATTCGGTAGGAAGAATATTGTCGCTAGACAGCAGTTTACTGAGGCTACTGTGTTTGATTCTTATTTATCTACCAACCTAAAGTGTGTATTGGGTTAATTACTTTCTTATCTGAATAATAAAACATGCATTCTTATACTTAAACGCATTTATTTAAAAAAAAAAAACAACTTTACGTTTAAAAATGTAAGTTGATTGACTTTCAAGCTGACTAATACGAGGGCCGTCCCAGAAATGGCCGACCTAGCACAGTAGTGTTGGAAAATGTTCACAAAAAATATTAAAAAGGGGAAGTACCGACTATTAAAAGCTTAAGTTTGAAGTTTGGTGCCTTTACCTTGCACAGTTTTTTTTTTGGTCGATTTTAATAGAGAACGCTTGTTATTGATTTGCAAACATGGACAAAATTGGTCATCGTTATGTGATACAATACTTTCATATTAAAGGTCTTAGTCCAACCAATATTAAAAAGGAGCTGAATTCTACCTTACGTAATTCTGCTCCCTCGTTTACAACAATAAAATATTGGGTGGCTAAGTTTAAGCGAGGTCGTTTGAGCTGCGAAGATGAACATCGTAATGGGCGTCCAAATGAGGTGACCACTTCAGAAATGGTGGCCAAAATAAAAAAATGTGTATTGAGTGACCGGCGATTGAAAGTTCGTGAGTTAGCTGAATGTGTAGGCATTTCAAAAAGTGCTGTACATCGCATATTGACCAAAAAATTGGACATGAAAAAGTTATGCGCAAGATGGGAGCCGCGTTTGCTGTTCCATCCTAACAATGCGCCGGTTCACACCTCTGCCGTTGCAATGGCTAAAATTAATGAATTAAAATTTGAATTGCTACCTCACGCCCCTTATTCGCCAGACTTAGCTCCCTCTGATTATTTCTTATTTCCAAACTTGAAAAATGGCTCGGAGGAAAAAGATTTGGCAACAATGAAGAGGTGGAGTCCGAGGTTAATGCCTATTTTGAAGAGCTTCACAGCTCTTATTATAAAAAAGGTATCGAAGCTATTGAACATCGCTGGGAAAAGTGTATCGACCTCAAAGGATCCTATGTTGAAAAATAAAAAAAAAAGATAAATTTTTGTGTTTTAGTAGTTAGGTCGGCTATTTCTGGGACGTCCCTCGTATGCAACAGTGCAACATCTTAAAGACAGATCGTGGATCTCATTACTAAACGCAAGTGTAGAATTCAGTATCTGGGAAAGCCAAACAAAATTGTAACAGATAACGAATTTAACATAATAGCAATCAAACAGTTTCTAATGGACAACAACGTAAAAAATACGCTTTACTACACCTTTTAAAAAAACCGAAAATTCCGATATCGAAAGACTCCATCTAACATTAACTAATTCTGATACTGTACAAGAAAACGTTTTTAAGGCTATACTCTCCTATAATAATACTATTCACAGCACTACAAACGCTAGACCAATAACCTAATTTCGATCGAAGAAAATTGAATTTAAAGCAACCAAATCAAGATAGTTCAAATTTTGAAAACGAATTTGCAAAAAATTATGAAGTTGGCAAATCGAAACCAATTTACAAACAAATAGAAGACTACAAACAAGAAGGAAACTATCTATTATCTAAAGACAACCCTCCAAAGAAAATTTACAAAGATCAAGTTAAAAGAAAATATAAATGTCAAGACACAAACCTGTAACCTTTCGATTCTTTAATATTTAAGTTAACTAGTATTGAACAATAGTGTCGAAACTTTTGTCGGGGAGTCATATATATATGCATCATATATGTACATGTACATAAGAAAAAACTTTTAAAGGCAAGTTTCCGCCTTCGAGCTTTTCTCTTATAAGCAATAAGAACTAGCTTAATCTTTTATTTCGGTTTCTAAAATCTCCGATATAGGGTTCAATCTCAGACTCCGGATTCATAAATCTCCGAACCCGGATATTAAATCTCCGTAACGACGATTGAATGCGACGAATGTGAATGTGACTAAGTGCCAAGACGAGCCCTTCACATAACTATATGATGAAAAGACAGGGCTGTCGGTTTGGAGATACCTCAGCGCCCTATGGAGGAGGGTTATAATCCGAGTGTTCAGCCTGGCAGGAGCTGCAATGCCTTCAGAGCAGAAAAGAGCCAGAGTGAACCAAGGAGCGATTCCCAAGAACAGCAGGCGGGATGATTCCTCTCATCAGCAAAGAGATAGACCACCGATGCCGGCACCAAAACCAGCTAGACTCATGTTACCGCCTAGCAGTCCAAGAGACAAAGTAAACCATGGGGCTACTAATTCCCAGAAAACCATATATACACCAACTCACCTGATAGTCGAGGCAGGCAATTCTGGAGGATCGAGCGATGGAACGTGTCGTTCGATGGCACAGACGAGAAAAATTCTGTGGAGGATTTTGTATTTCGTCTGAAAGCGCAGTTTCCATGTGCTCCTTAATGGACGTGCTCGGGAGTGGTACTGGGTCCATGTCAGGCAGTATAGAATTATCTACTGGTTTCAATTACGACGGGCTCTGTTCGACCGATTCAAGGGCCATCAAACGGACCACGACAGAAAGCACGAGTTGTTGCAGCGGGAGCAGCAGCCTGGTGAAGCAGTGGATGGGGCAACTTGCGTCACGGTTGAAAAAGCCTTTGCTGAAGCGAGAATTGGTGAAGATCATCAAGAAAGGATTGCAAGATAACATAGCTTGGTATGTTTACGCAATGGATGTCTACACCGTAGAGGACTTACGTGATTAATACAAGGAAGTGGAGAGAGCATTTGGGCGTCGAGGACGCCTGCATATGCGCAGCCAACGCGATACCAGCCAGCACGAAAGCCGATGGTGAACGAGATGGAAATGCAGCCATCCGAGGAAGAAGCTTCACCTGAAGAAGTGGAAGCGGTTCGCATTGGAACTAGGCATAAACCCAGGATTACTTGCTGGAACTGTGGGCAGCCAGACCACGTGTTTAGGGATTGTTTATCACGAGAGCGGAAGATTTTCTGCTACAAGTGTGGCAAACCACAAACATTGAGCCCACACATCAACTGTCCGGGAAATGCCCGACCGAGCGTGTTAAATGCGGAAGAAACTCGTTCGAAGTAAATGGCCGCGAAGAAGTAGGATCTAAGGAAGAAGAAATTCAAATTAATCATAGCAATAAGATAATAAATAGTGGCAGGAAATTGAGTGGCTTGCCTTATGAAGAACGCCTGCGGGCGTACATGGAAGACCGCAACAGGATCTTTGTAGAACGACAGCTAAGCACGTTGCGTAAATAAGACTCGCGAACGTTTTCGGAAGCGCAGAATTACGAAGCGAAATTTGATAGAGGCGGCACAGTGGGATGGCCATATGGATCAGCGTGCATTTGCGGAAGTTGAACTGGCGGGAAAGAAGTTAAGGGTCCTTTTGGATACAGGAGCATCGGTGAGCTTGTTGGGTCGTGGCTGCCGAGAGCTGACTAAGGAGCTTCGCATTCCTGTTCAAGCGTACACATCAGTAGTGAAGACTGCAGCTGGAGCGGATCGCGCCATCATAGGGAGAATCAAATTATCTGTGGAATAAAAAAATTCAATAAAAGAAATGACATTTTATATGTGTCCAAATTTACATCAGGCAATGTATCTGGGTATTGATTTTTGGAGATCCTTAGCACTTGCTCCACAAGTTCTTGGATCATTAGAGGTTGCTAGCGCTGAGGCATCAGTCTGCGAACTGGAAATTCCTGCCGTTAAGGCAGAATATTATCAAAGTGATGATTTCGAGGATACTGATCGAGAGATGTGGGAACTGAAAAGAAAGGAGAAAACACAATTAGAAGCCGTTAAAAAAAGAGTTCCTGACTTTTGAGAGTTCTGGCCTTGGTATGACACAGCTGCTTAAGCACGAAATTAAGCTGGTCGAAGAAACCGAGCCAGTTTCCAAAGCTCCAATTTTTTTTTTTTTTACCAAAAAACGTCTCAACGATCGAAGATTCCATGAAGCAAGCTTTAAACCAAAACCTTAGGTTTGATAGGTAAGGGAACCGGTCTAAAACCCAGATCTTAGACTTCCCAAGGGACTTAAACCCCCGACCAAATCTTCTCTTTGATCTCTGAGTGAGAAGGAAATTCAACTAATTGCCTTAGGCCTGGTTATTCTTAAGAAAATTTGCAAGTTTTTGAATATAGAATATTGTTGAATACTGATGAAAGCTGCTACCAAAATAAAATTGAATAACTTCTTTTCTATTCGATGAATCTACTTAATTTTTTGTTTGTTTTGTAGATTGATCTTTAAATTTTTGGAAAATGAATAATTGGGACACTGAAACAAGAATTACTCCCTGGAGTCCGTAGTTTCGGTTCAAAGAGAGTATAGGCGCACGTTTGGCGGCGATCCTCCGACAAGATGGACCATAATAAGACTTGTTAACAATTTTTCCAAACGTGGGACAGTCGAAAGCAGACTTTACCACGAACCTTTCGACCATCGCTAAACCATACAAAACAATCCAAGAGTTTCGACAGGGAACTTATCTGCTCCAATGGGTAAAAGCAGACACTCATTGCAGTCAATTATGCACAATGATTTGAACTTATTCCCATATAAAATTTAAATGGCCAACAAACTGAACGCAGCAGACTTGCCGATTCGCTTTTAATATTGCCAGAAGATGCTTCAAATGGTGGAAGAGGACAAGAACATGTTGAACTGTCTTTTTATGTCTGACGAGGCCCATTTCGACTTAAACGGCAACATAAACAAACAAAATTGTCGAATATGGAGTACTTCCAACCCACAGATACTCCATGAGACGGAATTACATCCACTTCGTGTGACAGAGTGGTGTGAAGTTTCATCACGCTGCATTGTCGGGCCCTACATCTTCGAAGATACGGTCGCACCGTTACTGTTACTGGAAACCGTTACTTGAGCAAGCTGAGAGAGTTTTTCTATCCAGAATTACGCCGAAAAAGAATTCCTTTCAAGTCTGTGTGGTTTCAGCAAGATGGTGCAACTCCTTACATAGCCCAGCCTGTTATGACAGAATTGCGACGAAAATTTCCCAATAAGCTGATATCCAGAAACTCCACATTCCGTTGGCCCCCCAGGTCGCCCGACCTTACTGCACCTGACTTTTTCTTGTGAGGTTATTGCAAACAGGAAGTCTACATAACAAAACAGACAAATTTGAACGAACTAAAGCAGTTCATTCGAGCAACAATTGCGGCTATTCCTGTGTCAACTCTCCAAAAACAACTTTTTGATGAGATGCCGCACATGCATCACGACAGGGGCATTTAAATTCAATTATTTTTAGATCTAATTAAGCTATATTTAATAAAATTGAATGAGCTTTAACATGAATAAGAAAAATGAATTCCATACACTGAAAAAAGTTATTTGACTTTCTTAATGTAGCAATATTCATCAGCCACCCTGTATATATCGAAATTAACAATAACAAAATACTCATTTTCAATATCGAAAGATATATCGATATAGATATTTTTTAAATATCCGACAACCCTAGTATTTCTAGCTAGGCGAATCGCGGTTTTGGTTCGGTAAAATGGTTTACACTTCTTAATATACAGGGTGGGCCAAAGGTCACCAAAGGGTTTAAGAGATTGATAACTATTTAATTTAAAGAATGATATTCAGCCTGACCTCGACCCGGCTAACATCATTCTACGACTAGAAAGGTCGCCTAAACACAGAACTTTTTCATTTATCTATTTTTGTAAATTTTTTTTTTAAATATGGATTTTTTTACACGTTTTAGCTTTGCAATGATGGTCTCGCTTAGGAGCATTTTCCATAACATCTTTCAAAATGTGTGGATGTAGCGCTCGAATTTATGCAACGATGTTAGCCTCTGGCGATCCTGCTGAAATCACATATCAGGTCTATTTTTAAGTGCAGAACGTAACAAATGTTCTATCATAAGCCGATACCGCTCTCCATTTAGGATTACAGCTTTAAAACGAGCCCTTCATTGCGAAGCTGAAACCGGGGATCATTTAAGTGACATTATTTTCCATACTGTATATTTTATAATCTGGTAAAAAAAATGATTAAAAAACAAATATAAAAACGAAAAGGTTATTTAAGTTTGGTGGGACTTTTGTCTCACCCTGTATATGTAACCATTCAGGATTCAGGAGTTCAACACACACATTGACCTGTCGTGTTTTCTGTGAAAGTCCACATTTTGCCATGTTTACTGTGTTATCTGCAATAGTAGGTATTTTGCTACGCTTATGCTATGATATTCACGATTTCTTCAATTTGCAAAATCAAATTTGTTAGTGTGTATGCAGCTTAAGAAAATTCACAACATGATTACCGCACAATGATAAAACAAAAGATCTGGCAACACCAAAACGCGACGCTAAGATGGCTGCCCCTCAACTTTAATGTGCAAGTCGAATTCATGAAATGATGCTTATGCACGCCTTTTAGGATCCATTTCATTAAATGATTTTGCACAATGAGCTTTGCATATGTACATAAACGTTTAATCCAGCGATGCCTAGCCTTATGCTCTTTGGCAACGTTTTGTTTTTGTAATTCCACCGAAGAACGGAAGTCAATGGTCGTACACGTGCATGGCGCGAGGCATACAAAACGACACACATACAAACGATTTCGTGTGTGTGTGTGTCGCTTAGAACAAAAACCGGGTTTTTTCTCTTATTTCACTGGCGTTTGCGCGTGCAAACTAACTGATCAACATCGATGAATTGGTGTTTTCTTTTGAGTATTTATGAATGCTACTTTTTGGCATGTCTGGTATAAAAAAATCGTCAGCCAGTGTCTGAGTGACATACCTGCAAGATCCACGCCGCTGAAGTCCTTATATCGTCGTAAATGTGTCGTTAATGGATTCGTCAGGCGAGATAGAGGTTAAATGTTGAAAATTTCGGCAAAAAAAAACTGCACTAATTTCCTGGCAAGAAAGTTCAAGTCACCCAGAAGGCGTGTTGCTAGTGAATGGACTACCGAAAGTTCTGACAATCGGTAACCTCTATAGCTGTTATCGATAGTATCGAGGCACCACCAAATAGAACAAATAGTGTTGTAAAACTCGTTAAGTTGGTTAAGTTGGGCACACCATTTTTTGCAATTTTTTCCGCTCTGCCCTTGAACTTCAAACGACATACACACATACTCAACATGTATGTATGTACTCAACACGTATGCATGTACATATGCATAAGTGCACGCGGTCACTCTTACACATTTTAGCCATTGCCGTTTTTAGAAAGGGAAAAGTTTTTGTATGTATGTGAGCATTTACAAACAATATCTATGTGTGTAAGCAATATTAATTAAAAATTTTATATTGCACACACTCATACATAGATTGTGCATGAAAATGTACATACATATTGCAAACACATAGAACATGTTTGTTTCACACAAATTGTACATTTTCATAGCAGCCGCATTACATTTGCAACAAAACACACACTTGCAAGTCACTTGTAGTTCACTTTTGCCGTTTAATTCACATTATTTTCTAGCAACTGCTTACCTCTTTCACGCAAGAGCACAAATCGAATGACGAAATTTGCAAAAACAATCAGTACAGTGCCGACGCCAGCTTCAGAGGGAAGAGAAAATAGGTTGGGGGGGGGGGGGGGGCGGGGGGGGGGGGGGGGGGGGGGGGGGGGGGTTTGTTTGTTTTTTTGTGTTTTGGTTTTGGTTTGGGTGTGTGTGAATGTATGTTGACGGTCACTCGCAGGATGATAACACTACAAAACCTGTCACTTTTGCACTACCTCCACGGCACAAACGAAGACGTGCAAAAACAAGACAGGCCGACGCCATCTTCGATGAGGGCACGACGAAAAATGACCGGTTGTCGCAGTCGAGCTTGCTGCGGCAGAGCCATGCAAGTTGTTTTTGCCTTTTTCGAGTTGAACTATAGCTGTCTCTCTTTGATTTGCGTAACTGTGTGTGTCTCTTTCTTCTCTCAGATTTTCGTTGTCTACTTTGATCTGACATATGTACATATGGATAAGTGCACGCGGTCACTCTTAAGCAGGCGGTACATTCGGCAAATTTTAGTCATTACCGTTTTTAAAAAGGGAAAAGTTTTTGTATGTATGTGAGCATTTACAAACATTATCTATGTGTGTAAGCAATATTAATTTAAATGATGTGCGCATATTTTATATTGCACACACACACATACATAGATTGTGCATGAAAATGTACATACATATTGCAAATACACAGAACATGTTTGTTTCACACAAATTGTACATTTTTTAGCAGCCGCATTATATTTGCAACAAAACACACCACTTGCAAGTAAACGATTAATCCAGCGATGCCTAGCCTTATGCTCTTTGGCAACGTTTTGTTTTTGTAATTCCACCGAACATAGGAAGTCAATGGTCGTACACGTGCATGGCGCGAGGCATACATAACGACACACATACAAACGGTTTCGTGTGTGTGTGCGTCGCTTAGAACAAAAACCGGGTTTTTTCTCTAATTTCACTGGCGTTTGCGCGTGCAAACTAACTGATCAACATCGATGTATTGGTGTTTTTTTTGAGTATTTATGAGTGCTACTTTTTGGCATGTCTGGTATAAAAAAAATCGTCAGCCAATGTCTGAGGGACATACCTGCAAGATCCACGCCGCGGAAGTCCTTATATCGTCGTATAATGGATTCGTCAGGCGAGATAGAGGTTGAATGTTGAAAATTTCGGCAAAAAAAACTGCACTAATTTCCTGGCACGAAAGTTTATGTCACCCAGCCGGCGTGTTGATAGAGAATGCACTACCGGAAGTTCTGTCAATCGGTAACCTCTATAGCTGTTATCGATAACCTCTGTAGCTGTTATCGATAGTATCAAGGCACCACCAAATAGAACAGACAGTGTTGTAAAACTCGTTAACATTTAAACTTTGGCGCTAAGTTCAAACGAAAATGTTTCGCTCACCAAGATCACCCTTAGCATCTAGTTTTAGAAAACTTATGGTGAATGGAAGTGGAGTTGTCATTGCGAGATGTTTTAGCTGCCATACAGGGTGTCGAACAAAGATTTGACTATCGGCTCCAAAATGTATTGGGTGGTACAGAAAGTTTGTAGAGCTTTCATATTTTTTGTATTTCACAAAGATTTGTTTGCTGTTTGGCAAAGTGTGTATGTTCGTTTGTTGGAGCTCTGCAAAACTGTGTTTTTGGTTTTTTGGATAATTTAGTTTTTTTTTTATCATTTTTCAGGCTCAGAAATGAACAGCATTTTCAACAGCTGCTTTTCTTCGCTTATCATCGAGGTCAAAAGGCTGCCGAACAGCAAACAAATCGTTACGAAATGCAAGAAAATATGAAAACTCTTCGAACTTTCTGTACAACCCAATATAATATAAACACTCCTGTAACTGTTTCCGAATTTCCCAACTATTTAGAATGAAGATATCAACTTTTGCCATTTTTAATTGAAATTTAACTCAAATATAAAATATTTTCAATATTAAAAATCTGAAATGGTCCTTCGGCAGGGATGACACGTTCAATTTCTACTGACAATTTTTAAGAAAAATGTCCGCCGCACAATAAATTGCTGCTGACGGCAGAGCAGCCGGCAAAATTGTATTCGGTAGGAACAATATTGTCGCTAGACCGCAATTTTCTGTGGCTACTGTGTTTGATTCTTATTTACCTACCAACCTAAAGTGTGTATTGGGTTAATTACTTTCTTATCTGAATAATAAAACATGCATCCTAATACTTAAACGCATTTATTTAAAAAAAAAATGCAAGTTGATTGACTTTCAAGCTGACTAATAGATCGCTCTCCTTCTGTGAACATTTGGCCCGTCAAGCCAAAAGATGAATGTTAAAAGTATTGAAAATCAGACTGACGGAAAGACGGACGGAATTCGGCTCGAAATTTTGATGAATATTTATATTTTATGAGGCCGAATGTGCTTCCTTCTATGCTTTACAAACAACAGACTTGATTACTTTCTGCAAGAAATAAAAATGCAAAATAAAAGAGGTTGTCTTCAAGGTGGCCTGCCAGAAGTTTTTTTTAATTTGTTTTAATTTAATAATCAGGTGAAGAAGCGCCCCAGAAATTGGGTGTTGCCTTCCTATTTTAATAAGACTTATTACATATCTCCTCCGTCAGTTTGAAAGCTATCCTCACCAAACTTTGCACGAAGTTCTTTGGTACAAATACGCTGCACATTTGTCGGAACCGGCCGGATCGGATGACTACAGCATATAGCTGCCATAGGAACGATCGGTTGAAAAACTAGTCTTAAAGAGAAAACCTTTTTTGTTTTTATTGGAAACGACTCCAAAGTACGTATTTCTTAGTTTATTACTATGGATTTTACTAAGTTTGGTCGAAATCGGATGAATATAGCATATAGCCATAGGAACGATCGGTCGAAAAACTAGATCTAGAGAGAAAAATTTTTTTGGTTTTAAAGAAAACGTCCTTATCATTGGCATACACTTAATTTATACACTTTTACACAATTCTACAAAGTTTGGTCAAAATCGGATGACTATAGCATATGGCTCCCATAAGAACGATCGGTCGAAAAACTAGTTCTAGTGAGAAAAACTTTTTGTTTTTAATGAAAACGTCCTTTTTATTGGCATATTCTAATTTTATATACTTTAACACATTTCTACAATGTCTTATCAAAATCGCACAGCACAGTCTCCAATTGTGCTCGGAGTACTTAAATTAGATTAGTGAATTTGCCATCGAATTGTATGTTTCCTCATAATGTACCTTTCCTGTATCTCATCGAATTTCCCTAACAATACCGACTATTTTCGCACAATTTGTTTTAGTCAATTGAATTTAAAGCAGTGGTGTCCAAACTCAAACACAATCACCAAACTTGCCAACCACGCGTTTCTGCCTTTTCAAATTTTGGACATCGCTGATTTAAACACAAAACTCTTGGACAAATCGCGAATTTAATTTAAATCACTACACAAAACGAACAGTCTTCACCGCTCGGAAAATCGATTTAAACTAATTTGTATTCAAACACCCACTGACACTCTTTGGCCTCTTTTCCATCTTCTGCTGCAATTCCGCGAATTGTTTTTTAGAAAGGGTAGAGTCATAAAAAAGGGATAAAAAAAACCCAAAAATGCAAGCAAATGCAGATCTATCCGGTTTCATAAACAAAAATTGCAGTATTGCGCACTTGTGCTGTAAAATTGTCCCAGCTCAGCCCTTTTTTCTAAAAATCAGGTAGATTCGACGCAACAGTTTGCCACCGCCATGACGTAATTTCGCCGTTACAGCGCGATCTTTAGGTGCCTGAAAACACAGAAGTCAGGCGAATTCCATCTTTGTAACGGCTTTTGTCATTTTGGGTTTTTGCTGTTTATTACCTAGTCATAAAAAAAGGACGGGCAAATATCGTTCTCTGAATGAATTTTGTATGTGAATAGCCTCTCAGTTTCCATCCTCTCGCGCCCACCACTCGCACCCCTCATTTTATAGCCTCTCTCTCTCTCTCTTACACATTTATTGAATGGAGTGCCATTGCCAATGATCAAATACGATATACGACATAGTCTCTAGATTTTGATCAAACTTGGCCAAATTTTTTGGAAGCTTATCTATACATCTATATAAATGTGAAAGTATGTTTGTATATTTGTATGTTTGTCCCTTATGGGCGTCTAAGCCGCTGAACCGATCTTCAAGAATTTTTCATAGTCAGGCCTGTTCCCGTTTCCGAGTGGAATGAAAAAGTAAAACAATCGCAATTCCGAATCGTTTTCATTTTGGTGTTCCCGTTTCCCAATGAAATAGAAATCGATTGTCTTTTCGAATGAAAGCTCGAATGAAAGCTCGAATATTCAGCCATAAGGCCGCCTTGACAATTTCGATCAGCTCTGCGCATGCGCTGATTCGGAATTGCGAACAGCTCGGTTTCATTTCGATCGTTTTTCTTTCGTCTACATGCAATTTCTGAGGTAGAAACTTAACAAAAATGATTTTAAATCTAATTGAAGGCTTGATTTATCAATAGATACTTCAAAATCTCCACAATAGTCGACATGTTAAAATAAAAATATTTGCAAAATGCAAAGAATCACCGTTGCCAAAAAAATTGGCATTTACTTTTCATTCCACTGACTCTTAGGCAGAAATTTTGAAACCGAATAACTTGATCGTTTTTCGGAAACGGGAACAGCTACCAATTCCGATTCCGCATGATCTGATCGAAATCGAAAACGGGAACAGGCCTGAGTAATTTCATGTCGATCAAGAAAGTGTCATAGGCTATGTCTTATGTCTGTGAAATGGTGCAAAAACCACGAAATTAGCAAAATTATACCGTTCATCCGATTGCCACGAAATTGTGGGAATGGTTGAACGCTTGCCCGGGAAGGTTTCTAAGTAAAAAAATTTTGCGCAAAACGGTCCAAAAACCGCGAAAATTGCAAAATGTAAGTTCTCGCTAAAACTTTGGGAAATTGATCGACGCTTGCCCAGGAAGGTTTCCGAGTAGAAGAAACCGCGAAATTTGCAAAATTTTCGTTTTATATCTTAGGAGGATTCTGATTTCAAGGAATGGGCGGGAAATAGTCAAAAAACCGCGATAACTCAAAAACTATACCATTCATCCGATTGCGATGAAATTTTGGTCAATGGTTAGACGCTTGGCTGCGAAGGTTTCTAAGGTCCAGAAATCGCGAAAGTCGGAATGAATTGAAAGCTAGCTCGGGAGGGTTTCTAAGTTGAAGAAATTGGCAGAAAATTGTCAAAAAACCGCGAAAATTAAAAAATTTGAAGTCTCGGTAAATCTTTGGATAGTGGTTCGACGCTTGCCCGGAAAGGTTTCCAAGTAGAAGATATGGGCGGAAAATTGATCAAGAACCGCGAAATTTTCAAAATGTTCGATTTTGATGAAGCTTTGGGGAATGGTTATACGCTTGCTGGCGAAGGTATCTAAATTGAAGAAATGGGCCGGAAATGGTCATAAAACCGCGAAGTTTCAAAAACTATACCGTTCATCGGATTGCCATAAAACTTTGGGCAACGCTTGCCCGCGAAGGATTCTAAGGTGCGAAAATCGCGAAATTTGCAAAATAACCATATGAGTATTTATGAAAGCGCTTAGTGCTTATATTACAATGCCGGCGTTGGTAAATGGAAGCTGTAGATTACACGGTCCAATATTGGATTATTGTGAAGATTTGAGAGACAGCAATTGTAGACGGGTAAATGGAAGTATTAACCAAACGGTCAAAAAGTCACGAAATTTGCAAAATATTCTTGATTTTAGATTATCATGAAGACGTTTATATAGAGAAAAAGGTCGAACGGTCCAAAATGTTTATACCGACATGCAGCCTGCACTAGATTGAATATAATCGCTCTCTTAAGAATCATAAGAGCCCGGGCGACGCCGGGTATTCAGCTAGTAAAATTAATAAATGTCAAATTTGTAAACGTTTTTATTGACAAGGAAAAAGTACTTCTAACAAAGACCACTTTTACACTGTTCATTCATATGATAAAAACGGCCTTAGTCGTCCGATTTAAAGAAAGAAATCGATCGAAACTGATGATCAATTAAATGAATTTTAAGACAACAGTAAAAATTATACATATCAGAAATGGATTGACCGCCAACTGCGCCACGTGTTAAACTGTGATTGAATTTAACTGAAATACGAAACGTGCAGGAGACGTTTAAGGGAGAAGAATGCATAATTCCACGAATTCTCTTGACCAACCAATTTGTCGATCCAGTATAAAAGTATTCGGATTTCAGTGAAACTTGCATTTGCGATGACCGTAAACAAGTCACAAGGTCAGCCGCTAGAAGTGTGCGGCATGAATCTGGAAATGTTATACTCTTTACACGGCCAGGAACCCAACCACACACTCCATTTATGCTACACTGAACCAAAAAATTGATCCATTGGGGATGAACTCTAACCCAAACGCGATTAATAATGGGTTGTTCTCGAAATGGCGTAAATTGAACCCGTCAGGGATCAACACTTTGATCCCGGTTTTTGCCTTGCCGGGCTTAAACTGATCCTTTCCGGGATCAATTCGAAATACATAAAAAATTTTACAACACCACCCACCCCACCCCTCTTTTATTGTCATAAATTTAAATTTTTTCTAAATTTATTTTTTTACTTACCCTGACTGGTACTCGAACTCGGGACCTCGAATGACGCACTCACTATGGACCGTGGTTCGGTTCGTATTGGCTTCCTTTCTGCAAAAATCTCCTTAGTGATTTATTGTGTTTAGCCTAGATCAACCTGTTCATTTGTCTAGTGTCATTCAATCTAGTGTTCCAGTTTGGTTTTCAACAATTTGTTTCACCAATCCTGCACAAGTAGAAATTTATGTAAGATTATTCCTGAACAATATCAAAATCTAAACAAAATGCAAGCCGAACTTAATAAGACGAAGCAGCCGCAACTTACGATATCTCAGTTGAGTCGTGCCCCGGTAGAGTGTCCTGTCAGTGGCTGTCATGTCGTGCAGTCCTCATTGAATATGTTCGGGCACATGCTGGAGCATCATCAGCCCCCGGGACAGAGCTTTTTGCATGTGGTATACGGCGGAGAGCGCAGTGTGCTGGTCTTCAAGCCCGCCCAGGTGGTGAGGGGACGCACCATCTGTCTAGGTGTGTTGCTGTACGGTGGCAAACGGAATGATCCAACCACGTTGCCGGCCCGCCTTGGCCAGTGCCATGCCAGCCGGCTGCCCGAGGGCTCCAGTGGGGCACCCTATGCCGAACATCTGCCGGTGATGCTGCTCATACGCCAGTGCTCGTTCTTCGAGTGGATGCAGGATGAGACGCTGAAGCTGTACGGGGACGAAGAGTCGGCCAATAGCTATGTGATTTGGACACAGACGGTCGGCAGCACACAGACGCTGTATGTGACCCTGACGGCGTACAATCAGTTGATGAATCAATCTCGCGGTGCACTGCGTCGCGTAGCCAATGCGGGGTGTGTGGAGGAGAACAATGTGCCGGGGTCGGCGCACTCGTTGTGGCTAACGCAAAGCGATGTGGACGAGCTCAATGACAAGGAGGCGAAGTGCATTAGCCTCGAGCTGATCCTGCACGAGCAGCCGTCTATCCATGCGCCGTTTGCTGCAGTACCAAAGTCCACTCAGGCAGAAGAGGAGCTAAAGCAGAAGCAACAGCAGACGAAGAAGTAACCTGGTGGCGGGGTAATTAAGTTTTTTACACACAGACACACACAGGCACACCCACATCTGTACTTACGCTTGTGTGCTTTATATGTCCTGTCTCTCAATGCAAGTGCTTTTTGTTCATCGCAAGAAAATCGCATTTACTTTACTCCTTGAAATTCATCCGCACCCCTCCCCTTCTCCAGGGCTTCAGAAGTTTCCCAGTATCACAACTTCGCTGCTGATTCGAAAGTAATTAGCATAAAAATAAATACCACTCGTTAAGTCATGTTGTTTTTATCTATTTACCAGTTGATATTGCCAACGTTGTTTGTGCACCCCCAACCCTTGTCAAGATTAAGAGCGTGTGGGCTGGGGGTGCACTTACATATTTGCATACACGACCGGGAACTAATTTAATGAGTTGGACTAGGTATTAGCTTATTAGGTTCGGAAACAAGTCCTCAAGTTGAGAATGGGCACTGAATCTCAATTCTGATTGAATTTTTCTTGACGAATTTTGCAAACGAAATGTGACCAGTCTGCATAAATTCACCCGTAAGTTTGTGCAAGTTCACAGATCTCAGAGACCGTAAGAGCTGGAGGTTTAAAGTAGAGATGGGCGCGTGTCGAATTCTTCCAGCACTACACGACTAACACGAATGGCCAATACAAAACACGCACACAATACGCACGGTTAAACATTTGTGCTTCTTTTTTCTTTTTTAACTTTATATATCTAATTCATATGTTCTCTAAACTCAACAAATCAGTTTTTTAAAACTTATATTAATTTTCTTTAAACAAAAAGTAAAAACAGTTTCACAAACCCTTTAATATACAACTAAATTAAATATTTCTTTAAATCCGCCAGTTTTGGCTAGACACAATAATAGGTGTACGAAGGTAAATGTTTAAATTAAATCAATATTTTACTATTTTTGGTTTTGTTGTATTTTAAACTAAGTATCTGGCAGCTAATAACCTGTATATCCGCCATTATTTTGCAAGACTTTCTCCATTCGTCTTGGCATGGACGATATTAACTTGCGACAAGTTCCAATTGGAATGTTGAACCATGCGCTCTTTGGACAATATCCCAAAGTTGATTATTATTTTGACAAAAAGTCTTTCCGACCTCTCTTTTGACTTCACCCCAGAGATTCTCGATGGGATTGAGGTCCGGGGATTGAGTTGGCCACTCAAGAACATCCACATGTTGCTCTCTGAACCAATCCTTTACTACTCGAAAGGCGTGCTTCGGGTCATTATCCTGCTGGAACTTCCATAAAAGTGGCATATTATCCTCGGCATATGGTAGCATCACCGTCTCCAATAGATCTTTGATAACAAAAAAGTTTTTCTAAGACTATTTTTGGGACATTACTTTTCTATGGGATCTATACTATAAAGATGTCTGATTTCTATTAAACTTGGTGAAATCATGAAAACACCTAATATACTGTGAATTGGATTTGGAGGCGGATGTCATTTAAGACAAAAAGTTTTTCTCACCTGAACTTCTTTTTCGACCGATCATTCCTACTGCAGCTTTATGCTATAGTCATCCGATTTTGACCAATCTTTGTAGAAATGTGTCAAAAGTATATAAAATAAGTGTATGCCAATGATAAGGACGTTTTCATTAAAAACAAAAAGTTTTTCTCACTAGAACTAGTTTTTCGACCGATCGTTCCTATGGGAGCTATATGCTATAGTCATCCGATTTCGACCAATCTTTGTAGAATTGTGTAAAAGTATATAAATTAAGTGTATGCCAATGATAAGGACGTTTTCATTAAAAACAAAAAAGTTTTTCTCACTAGAACTAGTTTTTCGACCGATCGTTCCTATGGCAGCTATATGCTATAGTCATCCGATTTCGACCAAACTTAGTGAAATCATGGGAAGGGATAGTAAACTAAGAAATACGTACTTTGGAGGCGTTTCCATTAAAAACAAAAAAAGTTTTTCTCTTTAAGACTAGTTTTTCGACCGATCGTTCCTATGGCAGCTATATGCTATAGTCATCCGATCCGGCCGGTTCCGACAAATGTGCAGCGTATTTGTACCAAAAGACTTCGTGCAAAGTTTGGTGAGGATAGCTTTAAAACTGACGGAGGAGATAGCATAGAACAACAGACGGACAGACGGACAAGGCTAAATCAACTCAGCTCGTCGTGCTGATCAAGAATATATATACTTTATGTGGTCGGAGATGCTTCCTTCTATGCGTTACAAACATCCGGACAATTTTATAATACCCTCCCTCTGCTTGGGTATAAAAATAAAAAAGGGGAAAGTTAACTTCGGCTCGGCC
Source organism: Lordiphosa collinella (assembly GCA_018904265.1). Taxonomy (NCBI): domain Eukaryota; kingdom Metazoa; phylum Arthropoda; class Insecta; order Diptera; family Drosophilidae; genus Lordiphosa; species Lordiphosa collinella. The sequence continues at coordinate 149,404 of JAEIFV010000756.1, forward strand.
GAAGTTTTGTATACCCTTGCAGCTTCCATTGATAACAAAAAAAGTTTTTCTAAGACTATTTTTGGGACATTACTTTTCTATAGGATCTATACTATAAAGATGTCTGATTTCTATTAAACTTGGTGAAATCATGAAAAGGCATAATACACTGTTAATTGCGAAATTTGGAGGCGATGTCATTTAAGACATAAAGTTTTTCTAACTTGAACTTCTTTTTCGACCGATCATTCATACTGCAGCTATATGCTATAGTCATCCGATTTTGACCAATCTTTGTAGAAATGTGTCCAAAGTAAATAAAATAAGTGTATGACAATGATAAGGACGTTTTCATTAAAAAAAAAAAGATTTTTTTCACTAGAACTAGTTTTTCGACCGATCGTTCCTATGGGAGCTATATGCTATAGTCATCCGATTTCGACCAATCTTTGTAGAATTGTGTAAAAGTGTATAGATTAAGTGTATGCCAATGATAAGGACGTTTCCACTAAAAACAAAAAAGTTTTTCTCACTAGAACTAGTTTTTCGACCGATCGTTCCTATGGCAGCTATATGCTATAGTCATCCGATTTCGACCAATCTTTGTAGTATTGTGTAAAAGTATATAAAATAAGTGTATGCCAATGATAAGGACGTTTTCATTAATAACAAAAAGTTTTTCTCACTAGAACTACTTTTTCGACCGATCGTTCCTATGGGAGCTATATGCTATAGTCATCCGATTTCGACCAATCTTTATAGAATTGTGTAAAAGTATATAGATTAAGTGTATGCCAATGATAAGGACGTTTCCACTAAAAACAAAAAAGTTTTTCTCACTAGAACTAGTTTTTCGACCGATCGTTCCTATGGCAGCTATATGCTATAGTCATCCGATTTCGACCAAACTTAGTCAAATCATGGGAAGGGATAGTAAACTAAGAAATACGGACTTTGGAGGCGTTTCCATTAAAAACAAAAAAGTTTTTCTCTTTAAGACTTGTTTTTCAACCGATCGTTCCTATGGCAGCTATATGCTATAGTCATCCGATCCGGCCGGTTCCGACAAATGTGCAGCGTATTTGTACCAAAAGACTTTGTGCAAAGTTTGGTGAGGATAGCTTTAAAACTGACGGAGGAGATAGCATAGAAACAGACGGACAGACGGACAGACGGACAGA